>JAGFMF010011501.1:543631-558209 GCA_019455555.1 Galemys pyrenaicus
TTGGTCATTGGTATTTTTCTTTCTTCCCATTGTTAACCTTCGGGTTAGAGTCTGTTGTGTCCTGGTCCTGCTGGTGCTGGTGGGCATGATTTCTGATTTCTTTTCCTGGTGTCTTAGGTATTTCTGCTTGATAACTGTTCCTCTGCAGCTGGGTACAAGTTCCAGTAGTAGTCTGTTTAAGTAGATGTTGAAAGAACAAGAACAGGGAAGAAAGAAAGGAAAAGGAAACCAACAAAAACAGAGAACAAGGCAGAAACGCCTTCCGTCAGGCTGATGTTTCCTATATGTAAGCTGATAGTCTGTTTTCTGGCTTTTCTCTTTGCTTTTTTGGCGTTCCCTGTTATGTGTATCTGGACACTATGAGTCTAGCGTCTTCACTCTGCCGCCATCTTGCTGGTCTCCTCTGTTAAACCTTTTAATAATGTATATAGATTTTTCTTTGCTGACATAATAGACTCAGTATATGAATTTCCAATAGACATGTACATTACAGGGGCTGGTTGAGCGGTATTAGAGGATCATGAAAGTACCCTGATAAATCTTTACATGTCTCATTTACAACATATCTCACTTGACTTTTGTAATAACCCTGCAAGACTGCTATCTTTCCTAGTATGTACAAAATGTATCTGAGGTTCAGTCTTGTGAATTCCTAAATGATAGTGTTGGACTTCGAATCCAGGTTTGTCTTTTTTTTGAAACTACATACTCTTCATTACGTCAAGTTAAACTTACTTAGATCTCTCATTATTTGAAAATCTAAAGGACTCAAATTCATTTGTGTGAGGGAAGGCTGAGTTGACCTTATTTATAAGTGGAGATGGCATATTATATGCTATTATTATAAGCTGTAACGACTGCATTTAGCATTTCTAGTTGTGGCAAAGAGAGTTTGTGAATTATGTGAGTTTGAATTATTTAATAATTAGCAACTTGAATATTGTGGATATTCTGTGGGGTTTATAGCAGAAAAGGGTATATCAGGTATCTTCTAGAAGTTTACATCATTTTGTTTTGTTTTTTTGTGGGGGTGGGAGAAACCAAGAGATCTATATAAATAGGGTCTAAGGTAAGATGAAAACAGAAGCATTCTACCTGAAAGGGTGAGAGCACTTTTCCAGGGCAATATCAGTAAGATTAGATTGCCAGGAGGGCTCTTGATTGAAGGGTGATATGGCTTTGACCATAACGATCGGATATATAAATTAAACTGTGTTGCCAGCTGATATAAGCCAGTCTGATCATGCACAGAAAATTTGTTGTTTTTGCAGTTAGCATGTGCCAGCAACAATTAGTGCAAGGGTTAGATAGACCTCCCAAGTTGTAACCACTGATCTTTTAGCTTTTCCTTATATTCCCCCTTTATGCCCCCTTCTGTATGTATACACCCATTCCTCTATAAAGCCAGTTTTCCACTAGTGCAGTAAATTCCATCATTTCTTCCCTACTCCAAGACATTGCTCCAGAATTTTCTCCTCATTCCCTTGCTCATCAATTCATTCATATAAATTTCTTATCCCTCCCTGTCTTCCCTTTCTCCTGATTAGATAGATAGTAATTTACAAGACTGTTTTTTGAAGAAAGTGATATCTATAAACTCTGAAGTAACTATTTGACTTTGGAAACTGACTAAATTTATAAGAACTTTATAATGATTTAGGAATGAAAAATGATTTGAAGCATGAGTGATTGATTCTTGTAGGTTTAGTATAGCTATGAAAATTTCCATTAAGAGTAGAAAATCACCAGATCTGATGTTAACCCACAGCTCAAATCATGATGGAAAGTTCTCTAAAAAAATAGACTATTACTATTACAAAGGTGAAGAAACTCTAAAGATAATAATTCTTTAAGTGAATGGCATGGGATAGTTCCTCATGTAAATGTATTATAAGAAAATGGAAAATCTCCTGAAGCTGCAGATTATCTTAGAGTTAAGAAATTTTGTTTTTCAGCTACCAGTGATATCAAGAGTGGCAAAAGCATGTGGATTACAAAGGAAATCTGTTAGAATAAATACTGGCACTTCTAAGATATATTGATTATGTGTTTGGAATATATGGAATTGGAATTGCCTTGAGATGAGTCTAAACTGTAGACCTGGGGCAACTGTAACCGCTGGACTTGGCAATGATAGCTGGTAGTTGAATCTTCTGAGGGTTTGAAGGACAGACAATTGACACCCAGAAAAGTGACACCACGAGAAACCCAATATCTAAAATTTAACAGTGAAAATGAAGGTAAAATGATAGGTTTAGTCTGCATATAAAAAAGATGAAACTATTCTGTTTCTCAATTTGAAGATACTTGCTGGCTAGCTACATATAAAAAATTAAATATAAAATAAATGATTGCTATTTTTATTATATATGTCAGTGCATGAGGATATTCAGTAAACTAATCAAAGTGATTATAAAAATGAGAAGTTTTCAGGATTTATTGAACAGCTGCCATATATTAGGCATCTTTCCTTGAATGATTTCATTTAATTCTTACAGCAATCCTGAGCGTTGTGATTAGCACCTTTATTTCTATAGAAAGAAGTTATCTTAACCAAAGTAAGGTTATCTGTCTACCAAGTCAAAGGGGATTGTGTTTACTCCATATTGACATTGTCATGGATATGTATCTTTTGGGGCAGTAAAGAACATAATAAGTAGTCAAAGGAAGAGGAATGATAATAGAGGTTAAGGTATGGAAGATGTATTAAAGGACATGAATAGACCAGTCTGATTGGAAGAGAGCATATGTGTAAAAACATATGGAAAATTGGAAAATATCTTGAGAAGGGGGCATTGGGTCTAAATAACAATACATCTATACACTTTCAAACATTTCCCTTCTATTTATCTCATAGTTCTAGTTTTGCATTTCTATTGAGGGGAAGGGGGTTTTAGTTTCATATTCTCTATTTTATACTTGGCTGAAGAAAGATCAAAGAGTCAAAGAGAAGGATTTTCATTCCACAGCCTCTATTTTGCAGTGATTTGGTTTTAGAAAGATGCCCAAGCACATTATTTGGAACTAGTTCATAATTTGTGCCTAATATAGTCTACACCTCAGATATGTATGTATATACAGCCAATTCCAAGCAACTTAAAAGTAACAGGAAGTTCAGGTTAACATTTGTCACAGTTTCCAATGGAAACAACCTCTTCTATTTAACTTGTGATGAAATAAAAATGCCACACCTCATTTTCTCTTTCTCAGTGTAATGCCTTCTTCTAGCCAAAATCTCACAAACTTGGACATTGCAAAGAATACTCTTTTCCTGGCCTTTATTGTGAGATACTGAGGACTGTTTTCTGTAAAGGACTAAAAAATATGCATTTTAGGGATGATGAATGTTGCTCAGTGGTAAATCTTTGTGTAAAAATGTGTTAAATTTTAGTCATTTTCTGTGGGATTGTAGCATCAGCAACTGGCATGGGATGAATCAGACTGATGATTCCAGTTCTTTGCAAAGCAGACAGCATGATATAATGGCTCTGAAAAAAATCTCCCTTGGCAACTTTTGTAGCCACGAAGTGCAAAAGAGGTGTTAGATATTACTATACTTGGAAAGAGCAGGAGTCCTCATTTCAACTATTGAAATTATTTGAAACCATCTTTTACCATTTCCTGTAATGCTAGAAATGTGGATAGCATCAGGATTTGATCTCTTGAACAAGGCAGTCTTACCTTTGTGTTCTGTGGGGTCCTGGAGTCCTTCAGAAGTATAAGAACATTTTCTATAAAAGAGCTGTTTAAACAATACATATCCAGATATACATTTTTTTTTTTTTTTACTTTGCGCACAGTTATTCTTGCCATGTGTCATTTCAAGAATTAAATGTTTAGTTTTCTGCAACTTGCCATAATCTTGCTTGGAAGGTCACCTTCTGTGAGAACTGAATAGATGTCATTCTTTCAAGAAAAATTTAAAGATGGGATATTTATTCATAATTTCAAAGGAGTGGCACATGCTACAGAAATCACATAGAACAATTTTCCTTAAGCACAAAGTTGTAAATGCTGTCAGGATATGTTAATTTGGAATTGTAGGGATTAACTGACCACTAGGAATTTTAAGTCTTTTCATGGAGATAACCATTGTGCTCAAATGGATGATTCTAGCATAGAATGTTAACTAAGTTCTCCTGGAGCACCTGGTGGAGAGAGATGAATTCTCACCGATGGGCATAATAGTTTCTTGCTTGATTTTTTATCTTATTTAAATTTTTTTCTTGCCTGATTATATCAGGCTATTGCCTGTGACAGAAGTACCAAATTTATTTTTAGCCACGTTTTATCTATAACAGCCAAGTATACCTGGAAAAAACCTAACCAGGTTAAATCGCAGGAAATTAGTTACAGAAACCATGTGGCGTGCATTCTTGGGACGCAGTACCTCCATCAGCTCCCTCCTCTAGCATCTACCCCAGGCCAGCCTGTTTCTAGGTGGCAGAGCACCTTGTGCCAGTTATGAGCAGTTTAGAATTCCCTCCAGCTGCTCTTCCTCTGCCTGTTACAACTGCCAGTCAGTCTTCTATAAAGCCTTCATTCTATTGTTCATATTTTTATAACCATGGAATATGTAACTTCAAAAGACCTCCCCTTCTGTTCCTCATTCATACTCTATAATACAGCAAGTCACATAATACTGCCCTTTTAATATTATTCAACAACTTTAAGCTTATTACTGACAGGTGCTATATAAACAGTCTTTTTGTGATATTGGTATTTCACATTTAAAAAGATGTTTCATTTTAATGATTGACAAATATTCTTTCATATTTAAAGGGTACTTTTCAAAGTGAAGTGCTTTGTACATTTATTGTAATAAATACTTGAAAGACCCAGTTCTTACAAAAGACCAAAGGTACTATGTGCAAATTGTTAATGTCTTCTAGAAACAGAAAAACTAGGTAGTCTTTCCTATTGTCACTATGTCTGGTCTTGTAAACTGGTATTAAATAATTTTTTTCATGAAATTATGCTTTCTTAAAGTAGTATCCTTACATTGCACAGTGAATTTTAAATTAGATAACTTTAGAATGCAATTGTTAAAAATTTTTAATAAAAACTTTCTTTTTTAGCATGTACATTCTCAATATCTGAAAAATATGAGGGAATTTATTTGAAAGGATAATGAGTATTCTTCATGTGCTACTTTTGGGGAAGATTGTAAACTTGCTGACCATTTTTCTTTGAAAATCCTCTTTTTGATATCTTTCTAAAAGGGTCACTATTTATTGAACTTCCTGCCTATACCAGATGCCCCTTATTTTAGTGCCTCTTCCAGGTATTTCTTCTAAGAACCTTCACCTTGACCTTCAATGCTGGTCAGGCACACTGACATGAATGAGCCTTTATTCCATGTATTTTGAAGGTACTTTCTGTAGCATAAAGCCTTACACTGCTTTCCCTAGTACATTTCCAGAAACACTGATTACCATGGACACACATATCTATACACACTCAAATGAATTTCATTACCCTCTAAGTTTATTTATAAGAGAAACACTTATTTAAATAAAATTAAAGAAATCCTCATTTTATGAGGACACAAGGACAGATTGGGGACACCTGGTGGGGAGGGGAGGGGGAGGGTTGAGGGAAGATGGGAACATGAGGGACTGAGGTGATGGTGCACTGGTGAGATGGTGATGGGGAATACATGGGGATTACAATTAATGGCAAGTATATGTAAATTTTAAATATTTTAATAAAAAAAAGAAAAAAATATTTTAATAAAAAAATTAAAAAAAATAAAAAAATATAAAAATAAAAAAAAAGAAATCCTCATTTTAAATGTATGTTAATATGTATGTTTAAATGTATGTTAATATGCTATGACTATCCAATAATTCAAAATGACATGTGATGTTTCTCAAATTTATTTGATCCTGGATCATTTCATTGTTACACCTTCAGGGATTAGTTTCCAAGCAAAACAGCTTGGAAAAAAACTGCTTTAGTCCATAAGAATAGTTCCCATGTCAAACATGTAGATACTCCAGGAGACTAGTATTAAGTGAGAATTGTGGACAAAAAGCTTTTTTTTTTTTAAAAAAAAAGGAAAACTATCTACAGTGGGATATGAAAGCTTTTTCTTCTGCTCAGAACAAATTACTTCACTTGAAACATCCTTTGTTCTCAATGGACTCTAACTATAGTTGATTACTGTGTTATCATGATCTATTAATTCAACTTACATTAAAACTAATTTTTTGGTGAAATCTATAAGCAACAGTTACTTAACTGTTCAAAGAATTCTTATTTTTAATAAGAATTCATTTGTTCACATCTCTTTGACATATAAAAGAGGTGAACATTTTATTTATATAGTGAAGGGTCATTCTAGTGTACTTGAAACTTTGGTCTAAAGAAGGAACTCTAATGACTGGTTGGGAAGGGAACAAAATGTTGGTATTCTTTTGAATCTAAGCAGCAGGGTTTTGGTGAAGGATTTCTAATCATATGTTATTTGTAACCAAAATTATGGGAAGTGACATTAAACTATTTTCTGACCTACAGTGTAATTTTAAACCCCAGTCGTATTGGTTGTATATATGCAGTTGGGGTAGGATTATTTATTAATTCGCTTTTTTCTCATATGAAATAATTAAAATCAAAATTTCTTGTTCTTCGATCAGTAAATATTTATCAGTATTAGACAACCAGTCAAATATGCTTTAAATAAAAAGATTGAATTCAAAACACTTATATTTTTCTTTTTGAACATGTTAAAGACTTTTGTTTTAATGCACTTTTCCAAATTATCTTTGGTTGAAGATTATATAAATTTGGATACAGCATAAATGCATACTTTTTAAAAAGCCATACTGTTATTTCACCATGGACTAAAGGGAGTACAATGTGGGAAACTTCTCTTAGGGCTTTCGGTTTTTTTATCCCATCTCAAGGAGAGACCAAACAATGCAAGTCACTCCTTTGTTAAGGGCTGGCCTGAAAAGAGGATACATAATAATAAACTGTAAACAAGTATAACTGGATCTGTTTCTTGGATATAAATTCCTGACATGCTAACAAAACTGAGGCATTTTCAAGTAGAATGTTTGTTAGTGTCAAAAGGTGTAGGCAAAAATTAGATATCTGTGTGAGAGTATTTTTAACTTTGTATTGACCCTGAAAGTTCCCTTTATTCACCTCTGCTAAGTGAGAAAACATTGCTGATTTATTCCTTAGTTAACACAGAAAACTTTTTCAGAGAGGATGTATTATTGTTTGTCAGCCCATACTGTTTTCCATTAGTGGTTTCACTTCTGTATGCTTATAAATGTTAATAAAGAATATGCCTTACATACAATTATTTTTATTTATAAATAACTTTCTTGACAAGGTATCAAATTTCTGTTGTTATTATGTGATGGTACTAAAGCAAGTATGGCATTTAAAAGAAATAATTATGTTCCCATAACTGTTCATTATCAAATATTACCTATATTTTATTTTAGCATTTGAAATCAAGCTGTGTCTTCCTAATAGTTTGATGGTTCTAGGTATAATTTTTCAGAAATTTTATCACATTGCAAATGTAAAATTTTACATCCTCCTAAAAAAGTAAGCAACTTACTGCTATTCTATTCTGACCTACAACTTGGGATGATTTTCTGTGAAAATGAGGCCATCCATATTTTCTAGTGTAAAGACAATTTTCATCTTTTAAAAATGGAATGTTTGCTGAATAGCTAAAGAGTTATTAATTGGTATAAAAATACTTTTCTGGGCCCTCCCTGGTGGCGCAGTGGGTCAAGCAACGCACTATGAAGCAAACCGCAGCCACTGCAGCACGAGCTCGATCCCTGCCGCTGGCTAGGGAGGTACGTGTCCCAGGCAGGGGACCCATATGGTGCAGCAGACCTCTCCCGCCTCACCCGCTGCTCCCCTCAGCAGTGTGTTTCAGTTCATCTGCCTGTTCTCCTCCCTGCTCTGTATGGTGGATTCTCTTACCATCCCACACCTCTGGCCCGTACCCCAGTGCTTGTATGCATGAATAAATAAATCTTAAAAAAAATACTTTTCCTTAAAAGAAGTTAATATAACTTCTATGAAGGAATCTTAGAGATTACCAAAACATACACAGAGAATAATTTTTAAAAATATTGAAAAAAATTGTAACTATTGTGGTGATGTTGACTAAACAAAGTGGTAATCATTCCTTAATATATTCATAAATCATTGTTATATTCCAAGACCTAATGCAATGCTCTATACATCAATTACAGCTCAGTAAAAAATGCAGTCAAATACATGACATTGGATTTTCTTTTATAAAGAATATTTTTCAGATAATTGTAAAAATCTGAGTAAGATCTATACATTAAATAATTATGTGATAATTTTCTGATTACATAAAATAATACTTTCACTTTTAGGATATTGACTGAATTATTTAGAAGTAAAGCAGCTTCATATCTGCTACTTATTTTCAAAGACTTTTGAAAAAATATGTTTTTAATGTGTTTATAAAAATGGAGAGAAAAAGATAAAACAAATATGATAAAATGTTAATGTGTGAAATCCAAGTGAAAGATATTTGGGAATTCTGTGTGCTATTGCTACAAGTTATGTGTAATTCTGAGTTTATACCAAAAAAAGTTAAATAATTGATGTGTTAAGTATACACAGACATATGAGTGATTCATAAGCATACACTCAAAAATTAACACAAAGTGAATACATCAGAGTAAACAGTGCCTAGATCAATATAGATATCTAATATTACTACTTTTAGAATTAGCTGTTATGCCCTCTCAGACTGTTTGTCTGTCTTCTCAAAGGAAAACACTCTTTTAGCTTTTAATACTTTGTATAAGTCTGCTAGTTAGATAAACATAACGCCTTTTCATCCTTTGCTCTTTGGACAGTATTATGTAGGCTTTGTTGATACTGGTACATGTAGCAATCATTCAGTCACTTTTATTAACAAATGTTTTACTTAATAACATATTTACAAAAAGTGTTGCAATGATATTATAGAGTTCCATGTTGCCACACTCAGCATCTTATATTAAAATGGTACCCTCACATATTATTAACTAAAGCCTCTATTTTCTTGTATTTCCTTAGTTTTCCCCTGATATCCCTTTTCTGTTCCAAGATTCCATCCAAGGCACCACATTACACTTAGTTAACATGTCTCCTTAGGTTTCTCTTGCATTGACAGTTGCTCAAACTTCCCTTGCATTTGATACCTGGACATATTTGAAGAATAATTGTTAGCTATTCTATAGAATGTCTCTCTGTTGGGGTTTGTCTGATGTTTTTCTCGTGGTGAGAGTGCAGTGATAGTTTTGAGGGAGGAAGACTACAGAACAAAGTGCTATTCTCACAGCTTGTCAAGGGATATTGTATCAATAGGACTTACCTCTCTGAAGTTACTCTGGATCTCTTGGCTGAGGGACTTTGACCCCATTGTTGTAGGGGAAAGAGAGAGAGAGAGGGAGGGAGGGAGGAGGAGGAGGAGGAGAGGGGTGGGGAAGAGGGGAAAGAGAAAGAAAGAAATCATTTTTTTCAGGTGCAAAAAGCTTTATTATACAAGCAAATTTGTAATGCAAGAACTAAATAATAATTTGAGTAGGTGGGAAGTGGTCAGATGAGGTACATTCTTTAAATGTTAACACATGTAGTAAAAAGATTTAACAATCATCTGTGTGCTCTGGAAAGAATTAATTTTTTAAAAAGCCTTCAAAATAATTGTAGGGAAATACACCTTGGAACAAATTGAGGGCCTCCCTGCTGGTGCAAGGGGTTAAGATGCAGCACTATGAAGCTATCCACAGCCACTGCAGCATAAGTTCGAGCCCAGGCCAGAGAGGTCACTCACGTGGTATGGCAGATGTCTCCTGAACTGATCTCTGCTCCCCTCAGCAGTGTGTTTCAGTTGATCTGCCTGTTCTGTACCCACTGTCTGTCTCTGGTGACTCCATCACCCTCCATACCTCTGGCCTGTACCCCCAGTTCTTATATGCTTAAGTAAACACATCTTTAAAAAACTGAGAGGTTATATGGACCCATAAGGATGGTTAAAATTAAAAAGACTTATAACACTGAAGAATGACAAGGATTTGGAGCAAGTAGAATTTTAATATATCTTTACTGAAAATGTAAAATGGTGCACTTATTTTGGAAAACATCTGACCGTTTCTTACAAAACCAAGCAAATACTTAGCCTTTGAACTAGTAGTTCATAGCTATATATTTAACAAAGAGAAATGAATCGTATGTTCACAAGAACACACGTATAAAATATTCATGACAGCCTTATTTGTTATACACTCAACTGAATAAACTGCCAATTGCTTATCAATTGGAGAACATATTAACAAACTATAGTATATTTATCAATGAATTATTTACATTAAGAAGGAAAAACTGCTGATATATGCAACAATAGAGATGTATCTCCAAAACTTTGAGTACTTAAAAAAATAATCTGTATTGTATTGTTTTAATTAGATGATGTCATAAAATAGGCAAAACTAACCTATAGTGAAAAAAATTAGATGGTGACTGTTTTGGGCATGAGGGTAGAGAATGGCTGGGAAAGAACATAAGGGATATTTCTCGGGTTAAATAGTAGTGTTCTGGATCTTCATAAGGATTTGGTTGCACAGATACATACATTTTTCAGAATGGTAGTATTGAGTGGTATATTTAAGATTGTATATTTCATTATATATATGTCTATTGTATTTCAAAAGAAAAAAAATATTTAAAAACATTGACCTCTGTGTTAAACATGCAGAAGTACTTGAGTAATAGTATACTGATGTCTGCAGCTTTGACAAACATAAAAATAACATGGCTTGATAGAGCAACACAAGCATGGATAGATGAATATATATGTAATAAAGCAAGTTTATAAAAATTTAATTGCAGAACCTAGTGGGTATATGGGCATTCATTGTAAAACCTTTAAAGTTTTCTCCATTTGAAAATTCACATAATACTTCAGCTGTCCTCTGAATTGTGTCATCATCATCTCTCTCCCAGAATATTGCTACTCCTGCCTCTGCACCTTTGCAATTCATTCTTATCACAGTAGCCAGAAAGTTTTGGTATTCAAAGAAACTAGTTGGAATGATAATGAAGTCTCCACTGACTACTACCTCTGTAACTCACCTCCTCTTCTAATTCCTTCTGAAAGATGACTATCCTCTTGCTGTTCCTTAAACAGTTCAGACATGATCTGACCTTGGAACTGTAACCTCTGCTTGGATTCATATATCTTGCCTTACATTCTAACATCTTTGCTCGTATTTCATCTTCTTAATGAGTATCATTCTGGCCCTCTATTTAATAATGTAAACTTTACCTGGTATATAACATATAATTATGCAACCAGTCCTGGTACCTCTCTTCCCTTTACTCCATTCTTTTATTTTTTTCCATGCTACCTAATCTCGTATGATGTGATTTATTTCTTTGTTATTTATGATTATTCTTTCTCTGTATGAACTCATCTTTCTTGATGTAGTCTGAAGCCTGCCAAATCTAGTGTATCTGCAATCATGGTCCTGAAAAATAAATACCGCTAAGAGCAGCATTTCCCCCTTAGGAAAATTGGGAACAACTTCACACAGTTCATCTGTTTGAAGTTTAACTCTGGGTAACCATCAAGGGAAATTTCTATTATATATTCCTTAGATTTTTTCCCTTTTTTTGGCAAATACTTTTCCAGCCAAGAAGTATTAGAGCTGGGGAGAACAAAATTCTATTTGGACAATCCTGAGAAAAAAAGAAAATGTAATTGGTTTCTTTTGGAAACAATTGCATTTGGGAGTTGGGGGAAGCTTATAAAATTATAAGGTAATTGTCTCACTGTACTGAAGAAGAATAGAGTTCATGACATTTATTGGATGTTCTCAGATTTAGTTCTTTCTGCTCCTTTGTGTCTTGCCATAATACAGGTATGTAGATACTGCACTATTTCCCAGTTTAACTATCTAAACATTAGCTTGAAGTCTTATGCAGTATAGTCTAGCATCACCATACTCAGAGAAGAAACAAAGAGACATTCATACACTGGTCTTCCTCTTTTCTTGGTCACAGTTTGCCATGTGGGCTTCTGAGCTGAAAGTATGAAAGCTTTCCATGAATATTCCATCCCCGGGCATCACTAAAACCCTAGAGAAATAAGCAAGAAGTATCTGATCGGGTGCTGTCGAGTTGAATCTAAGGAAGAGTCCTCAAAGCAGATGTACAGGAAAGGCTAGGATGAGAATGTTGAACTTTGGAGGATTTGAAGTAATGCATAGCTATCCAGTACATCAAATGAATAAAAGTAAATGTGGAGATTTATTCAACCCTACCTTATTAGTGAATTAAATAAGAAAAATGCAAAACACTATGGTGCAAGTTATTCTTGACTACTCCATTACCACCAATAATATTTAACGTTTCTTTTGCTTACAATCAACCAGAAAACATATTTAGGCCTCAGGGTGCATGCTGTGAATGGGGTGCTTGAGCAGATGTTTCCCTAGAAAATTCAACTTGCTTCCCATTGAAGCCATGGACTCTTGGAGCCAGAGTGTTTAGTAACATGCCCCAACCTGCCTCCACCTCCACAAAACCTGATCATTTCCAGATGGAAAGTGTGTCTGGGATATTTATGGGTTAAAAAATGAGTTTTAGATTAAATTAGCTGTATTTTATGGGAGGCACTTTTTAGCTCAGCAAGTGATAGTGAATTAGTCAACTGATAGTGTTCTCAAAACAGCCCAATTATAATGAAAGATGTAAAGGACTTTTATTAGAGAATAAAAGCCTAAACAATTTGTTTCTTAAAAAGCAGATATCATAACAAATCTGATTGTCAGTTATTGTCATGGTAATGCATTTAGTGTTTAACTATTATAAATGTTGGCAAATCAGAATAAAATTAAATATTTCCTCATGTCACAAGTACCATCTCTTCCATATTGAAAAAATAACTTACTGAATTCTTTTCAATTTTATTGGCCAAAGGTAAGTATTAACCCATTTTCATACAGATTCTTTCTCCCAATACCAGAAGGCTTGATTATTTCTCCTAAGCTGGTTGGGGTATTAGAATAAATGAACACCAGTTTTCAGTGTGAATATGACAAAGTTCTCGCTCCTACTACCACACCCTACCGTATTAATCAGATGTTTTGAAATATATTTGTCATGATTCACACAGCAGTGTAAATTTTAGAGTGTATGGAAGAATCTCTATGATTTTTCAGTGCTTTTGGAGTTACTTTTTGGAATACTTGTTCATTGAAAGTAGGTTGCAGGTTAATATCTATTTGTTCTATCTATTTCTAGCTACCTATCTATCTTTATAAAAAGATAGCGTATTTTAAACCAAGATCATCTGTACCTTAGCAAATGAAGGATTTCTATTTGGCAAAGCATAGAATTAAAATTAGAACAATGACTTAATTACTTAATTTATTGTCCAAAATAATGCAAATAATTTTTAATTGTAACTAAGGGATTCTTGCATTTTATTACTTGTAAAACTTGTTCAACATTAACAACTGGACATTTAAGCTTCTTGTAAATGTTAATATACTCAAAGACCTTTGTTATGTCCACTTCTCATTTAAATTTATAGGAAAGATGATTATTAAAACTAATATTTTTCTTAGGAAAATGAGTGTAGATATTACTATTTGATAATTGGCTTCTACACATTCTGTTTTGTATAACATCTCATAAGGCTATTTTGTAGATACTAAAGTTAGCTTTGAATCAAGATTGGAGTACACTGGTATTATGTTAGTTCTATATCAACAAATTAGTCAATTGAGTAAAGTTTTGAAGCACTATTTGAAATGTTATGAGTAATTTATCTTTAAAAGCCCTACACTTATGGATGTCTGGGTTTTCAAGATATTTTTTCTGTTTTAATTGTAAAATACATTTAGAAGTGTTCCTGAAGCATGACTTAAAAATATGTGGAGACACTAGCTAATGTTTATTTTTTAAATTTATGGCCTAAAAAATAGTTTTAAAGAATATGTTTCTCTAGAGTAAAACTTAAAATAAAAAGAGCCACCAGGAAACATTGTCTATTTGTTTTTGACCCAATACATTTTTGATTTGTTTATCAGGGAAGTCTTTTAGAGACTTTTTAAAAGTATTTATTTCCCCTTTTTTAATATTTATTTATTTATATATATTTGACATCAATTGTAATCCCCATGTATTCCCCATCACCATCTCACCAGTGCACCATCACCTCAGTCCCTCGTGCTCCCATCCCCCTAAACCCTCCCCCTCTTCCCTCCCCACCAAGTGTCCCCAATTTGTCCTTCTCTTTTCATTTTTGGTTTTTGTGTCTTTATTGTTATTATTATTGTTATTCCTTTCCTTGATCCTTATTTGGTTCCCTTATATTCCTCCTAGGGGGAGGAACCATCTGGTATTTTTCTTTTGCCTTCTGACTTACTTTGCTGAGCATAATCCCTTCCAGTTCCATCCATGTTCCTATGATTGCGTCTAGTTTTTCATTTCTGAATGCTGAGTAGTATTCCATCGTGTATATGTACCACAGCTTCCCGATCCACTCATCTGTTTTTGGGCATTTAGGTTGTTT
>JAGFMF010011501.1:560887-610293 GCA_019455555.1 Galemys pyrenaicus
TTGCTGTTGTTCTTTTTCCAGTTCTTTCAGGTGTGAGATTAGGTTGTTTCTTTGTGTTCTTTCTTGTTTCCTAATGTGTGCCTGTATTGCTATATATTTCCCTCTTATAACTGCTTTCGCTGTATCCCAGATATTCTGTAGAGTTTTTATCGTCATTATCGTTCATGTCAAGGAATTTTTTAATTTCTTCTTTGACCTCCTCCTTGGTCCAGTAGTCTTCCAATAGTGCGGGCTTCAATCTCCATGTGTTGGAGGGGTTCCTTGTTTTCTTTTTGTGGTAAATTTCTAGCTTGATGACTTCATGGTGAGAGAAATAGTTGGTATGATTTTGATCTTAGAATATCTGCTAGTGTTTGTCTTGTGTCCCAGTATGTGATCAATCCTGGAGAATGATCCGTGTGCACTTGAGAAGAATGTATACCCATTTTTGTGGCGGTGTAATGTTCTATATATGTCTGTTAAACCCATGAGATCTAGATCCTTGTTTAGTGCACTGATATCTTTGCTTATTTTTTGTCTCGTTGATCTGTCCCTTGGTGAGAGTGGTGTGTTGAAGTCTCCCGCTACATATGTATTTTCTTTTATGTCAGTTTTCAAAGATGTTATTAGTTGTCGAATATATTTTGGTGCTCCTTCATTGGGTGAGTATATGTTGATGAGTGTTTTCTCTTCTTGATTTAACGTTTCCTTAATCATAATGTAATGCCCGTCTTTGTTTCTTTTAAACTTCTAAAAGAGACTTTAAAGACTATTAAGAATCTCTAAGGGAGCAATAACAGGGATTACAAAGACAAAATTTAACTTTCAGCCTTAAACAATGAAAAAGAAAAACCCAGACAAAATACAGTAAAAAAAATATATATGGAGGGCCTCCCTGGTGGCGCTGGGGTTAAGCAACGCACTATGAAGCAGACAGCAGCCACTGCAGCACGAGTTCAAGCCGTGCTGCCGGCCAGGGCAGGACCCACATGGTGCAGCAGACCTCCCCTGCTGTGCCCGCTGGGGGGGAAAAAAAAAATATATATATATATGGAAAGGAGGCAACTCAGACAATGATTTCTGAAACTGTCCTAATTGAAATGTTCTAGCTCGTTGCATTATAATGTCGGGAGGGAGCACCTCTAAAGACTCAAGTGGTCTCTACAAGTTGGGGATACAGAATTTAGAGTAGCCATAGTGACTAGATTTGGGGAAAAGGGATGAAGAAGAGAGAACTGTACAGTGAGAACAATCTGGGGCACAAGCCTTCAGTTTTGGGTGAATAACCACATACCTGTGGATTGCCTATGTGAGACTAGGAGCAAACCCAGAAAGGATCTACCAGACAATTTGTGTTATGATGGCCAAATGTAAAGAGCTCTTAACACATAGGATATTGTGTAGTGTCCTGAGCAGAATATTGCCTTAATTGTGGAGCAAAATAGTTCCAGAATAAGCATTGGTAACTATAGCCTACAGGTCAAATCCAGTCTGCTGTTTGTTTTCAGACAGCACTTGGGTGAAGAATGTTTTGCAAATTATTAAAATGTAATGAATAATTCTAAAGGGCAAAAGAATAAGGAGGAGGAAGAGGAGGACAAGCAGAATAAGAAATGAATGGGTGAAGATAGGCTGATATCTTGATTGCAACTTTATGAACTCCTTAGTGAAACCAGCTAGGTCATGTTTACTTTAGCTACTGAACTATATCATTTGTTATACAACAATAGATAACTAATCAAAGAAATGTTTCTCAGCTTATTCTTAAACACTAGTATTATCCTCATACCCAAATCACAGAAAGACATTACAAGTAAAACCAGACCTCCAAATATGCCTATATTCATTAAAGAATTTGAATAAATAATTAATAACTTTTCAAAACAGAAAAAAGCACTGGTTACAGTGGTCTGGGGGGATGGAGAAGGGAATCGGGAAGAGAAGTCGGTAGGATATTGACACCAGTGGGTTGTTGGAGGGTGAGCAGAACATATCTGGAGGAGTGAAAGTATAAATCTAAAATTATATTAAGTATACATATCACCAAAAAAAGCACACAGACAAGGAGAAAATATTTGCAATGACTTTTCTGATAAAGGACTATTACTCAAAATACACCACAAAAAAAAAATACTTAAAACTCAACAATAAGAAAATGAGAAAATGAATAATCCTATTTAAAAATGGAACAAAAATCTTACTTAACAGATTTCACACCAAAGATATACAGGTGGCAAATAATAGGAAAAGATCTTCCCCATCAAATGTCATCAGGGAATTGCAAATTAACATGAGATACTGTTACAGTCCTATTAGATTGGTCAAAATCTGGAACACTGACAATACCAAGTGCTGGTGAGAATGTGGAGCAACAGGAACTTTCCATTCATTGCTGGTGGAAATGCAAGATAGTGTAATCACTTTGGATGGCACTTGGTGCTTTCTTATAAAACTAAACACTCTTATCATATGACATAACAGTCACTTTCCCTGGTATTTACTTACCCAGATAAGTTGAAAACAAGCTCACACAAAAACCTTCATACACATGCTTACAGCTGCTTTATTTATAATTGCCCAAACTTGAACAGGCTATGCGTGTTCCTAGTAGATAACTGGACACATCCAGGCAGTGGTGCTATTTAGCTCTTTAGCACTAAAAAAAGAAGCGATCAAGCCATGAAAAGACTTGGAGGAAACTTAAACATATATTATTAAATGAAGAAGTCAATCTGAGTCAATCTATGTGATTTTAACTATATAATATTCTGGATAAAGCAAATTATATGGAAATAATAAAAAGATCAGTGATTATCAGGTGGGTGAGGGGGATGGAAAAAAGTCATTATTGGCTAAACTCAATATAAGATACCCAGAGTGAAATCTGACATAAACTGTGGCCTTTGAGTGAATGATATTTCAATGTAGGCTCACCGTTGATAAAAAAAAAAAATACCATTTTAGTGAGTGATGTTAATAATGGGGAAGACTGTGCATAAGTGAGACCAGGAATATATGGGAAATATTTGCAACTTCCTCTAAATTATAAACAGAAAACTACTCTAAAGTCTTTAAAATAACCAACCAACCAATCAGCCAACCAGAAAAACATAATCTAGGGCAACATCATCTCATGAACATTGATACAAAATATTAGAAAATCAAAATTAACAGTATATGAAAAGATTAAAGCATCCTGACCAAATAGGATTTATCCCAGAAATACAATCCTGGATTAACAATGGAAAAGAGTCAATATAATTCACTATTTTAATAGAATAAAAGAGAAAAAAATGCAATAATTCCAATTAATCCAGAAAATAGTTTTAAAAAATTCAGTAGTCATTCTTTTTTTTTTTTTTTAAAGAAAAACCTCCCAGTAATCTATGAATAGGAGGAAATTCCCTCAACTTTATAAATGGTACCTATTAACCCCCTGTCGCAGACATCACACATAATCAGATTAAATGCATTTTCCTACTATTTGAAACAAAGCATGGATGTGTGCTCTTACCGTGTTTTACCATTCAACATTATACTGAAGGTTCTGTCTAGTACTACAAGCCAAGTGAAAGAAAGAAAAAGTACGCAGATGTAGAATACCAATATTCTTAAACAAATGAGCATAGAGATAGCAAGTGTTCTGTTTAATGAAACCCTAATTTGTTTCTAGTGCGGATGCTTGTAGTTTTCCTCTTTATTTTTGCATGTTTAAATTTCCTCTTACTCATTAAATAAAACAAAGAGGTAAATGAACTCCATAGTGGTACTTTTCCAAATGAAACCTTTTTTTTCCCTTCTACCAGTAAGTGTTTTGGGAAGGCTGATGTCAAATAACGTCTATGTTATACAGCTTGTTTTGTGAAGTCTGTTAATACTGACCAAATAAGTATTTTCATATTCTTATATGGCAGTTAGCCTACTGATTTTTTGGCTAGGCCTATAATATCTTAGTATATTCTTATAGACATAGTATCTGCCAGGGAAATGTTTGGCCAGGGATCATTCAAGTATGGGAAAGGATATTCATGATTATGTGACATGTATATTTAGAATATAATATTTCAAGTTAGATTTGGCAAGAAAAGAGTCATGCACTAAAACATGTGAGATAGCTTGAATCCTTTTGGAAAAACCCTTAAAGGAAAATAATTTAGGAGTTTCTAACATTTCTCTTAGCTCTGACTTCTCAATAAACTTTTGGTAAATTTGCATTTTTCTTGACTAGTTTCTTTTCTACATGAACTTTCATGTAACATGCTTTTCTTTCCAGGTGTTCTTTGTTATAAGATAGATGTGACTTTTATTTTCATATGACCTTACATACATAGACCAACTGTCATTTTATGTATTTTGTTGGGAGGTTATCATGGCATGGGGAACTTTTCTCCCACTTATAAAAACAATTTGATGCCCTTGAAAACTAGAAATGTATGTGGAGGTGGTTACATACTTAGAACATCATAATAAATATAATTTCTTGTTTTGGTTGACTACAATTGGAAACTTATATCATCAACTAGTCTGTGGGTTTGCCAAATATCCAAACATCTTTAAGCTACATACATGAAGCCAACTTTGGAAAATGATTTTGCAATCTGATGTACCAGTTACTACTTGATATAACCTCTCCGTGGTCATATCCAAAGTAATTTTTCATATTGTACATTGAAGCTACATACACAAATTCCAACTGGTTTGGTTTCAATTATTTTGACTCTTCTTTCTCAAGGCATTTCATGTCAAAGTCAAATCCAGCTGGTGTTAGTTAATAAAAAGTTCCAAAATTTATGGAGACATTGATAATGGGATAATTAAAGTGTTGGTGACTGTTGCAAATATTAAAGACTATAAACTTGGTAGAAAGGACTTGAAAAGACTTTTTGGTATGGAGATTGGATGATAAAGAGACCAAGTCCATTTATTTCTTCTCTGTAGTGTATGTTTGTGGAGACAGATCTTCAGTTCCACTAACATTACTCAAAAATATGCCTGGGGAGTCTATTCTTCTATGACTCTCTGCCAAAACAGCTTGGGAAACAGCTGGTGATAATTCTGGCTTCATTCCCCCGCTCAACAGCTGATGTTCAGAAGCAGGGAGGCAATTGAGTGGGTGTGTTCCGAGCCATGGCATCACTGCTTCCCTGTCAGCTGCTCCTGCTCCCACGCTAAGGAGCAGATAGGAAGGCTGACTTCCTAGAAGTGGCCTCAAAGGGAGGACAGTCCTATGCCCTTACGTAGTGGATGGGGTGGGGGTGGAGGTGATGATATGGGCATGTAAGAGGCCCAGAAGCAGTAGAAAATACTAAATGCTTCTATAATATGCAAAATAAATTTTATTTTAGATTCTATGCTTTTAAAACAGACAGTGAAATAAGTATAGAATTTGGTGGTTTACAATCTACAGATAAAATATCTCAACATAAATTTCATTAAGTAGGTTAAATAGGTTACCTTTTTCTGAATCCTGGGCCTTACTGACTAGGAAGTCAAAGGTAGTTACTTTAAATATTGCTACTTTGCTAACACTTTAATGCAGTGGAAAACACATCTACAACTGGAGGTTTTGAGACATGAATTCTGGTGTCATCTGCAGCAACATCTAATGTTAATGTGGACAAGTCACTTCATTTCCTGAAGCCTCATTTCTACCTGTAAAATGAGATAATTAGGTTAAAATAAATTCTGTGTGCATTCCTTTTAGTGGACATCAGTACATTGTACATAATTCTGGATCAATGCAGAATGGCTCTTAGCTCTCTTTTGCTTAAAAGCCTTTCCTGTATTTGGAAAATGCACCTGTGTCCACCTATATATTTCCTCACTTAAGCTAACATACTCAAGAATATCAACTTGGTTCTTAAACCATAACTTCAAAAATTGCAAATGTTGTTGCAAGTGTGGTCTAGTTAATTCAGAGTAGCATTCATTTTTGGGCAGTTTTATCAGTTTTTTTATTTTTATTGAACTTGAAATCAACCAAAGTTACAAAATCATTTTAGCATGTTATCTTTCATCAACACCTATTTTGACTTCCCTTTTTGGATTTTATTGAGTTTTAGATTTACACACACCTATATTCATTTTTTTTACTAAAGTACTATTGGTTTACATGGTTGGTAGGGGGATATAGAATTTCTCTTTCAGGTGTAGTATGCCCACCCTAGCATAACCACCACCAAAATATATATCGTGCTCTCTACCAGATATTTCACATTATTTATTTAATTTTATAAATGTTATAAACCCCATTTTAAGAGCAGCACACATATTTGGTTAAGAGCAAACTTTTGGTACATTATTAAATCCAATTAAAATATTTGTTTTACTTACTTTATCACCACCTAATATTTTTGCATGAGCATTTACTGAGGTAATTATGTGCAGCACTTGGTACACCATCTGGAACATAGTGAATAGTGAAAATTAGTCACTATTACTGCCCTAACTCTACTTTCCATAATATTTTCTACCTAATTGAAGAGTTTTATGAATAAATTGTCCATATTTTTATCAGGCTGTGATAAAATCTTTAGTGGAAAAATACTGAAACCATGGATCCTAAAGTATGTAATTAGCAACCTCTAGTCAAGAAATGAAGTTTTTATTTTGTTTAGGTGTTTTTTTAAATTACACACTCATTGGGGCACAGAAGTCAATCATTTAAGCATCCATTTAATGTTATTGTATGCAACTCATAGCTCCATCTTGTCCATAAAAAGTGTAAAATAATTAAGGTTTATTCTAACTTAATATATTCCTCCTGATGTTTTACTGGTAAGTGATCACCAGTTTCCATTTTAAGCTCTCACAAACAATATTTTAATAATTTGTTCTAGAATCTTGTCCAAATCTGTCAATTTTACTAACATTGTTCACTACAACATTTGCTTTATTCCCTGTTTCTTGTCCCTGGAATTGCATACCATCATTTCTGAAAACTACTGTTGAAAGTCAAATGATTTCTTCCTGGAGCATTTCCATTCTGATGGGCCAGGTCAGGGAACCTCCTTTGTTTACTGATTTGGGTATCAAATGTCTCTTATGTATGTGTGCATGCATTTGTGTGTTAACATTCTCTATCCTGGTGATAATCCTCTTAATACTTCTTTTCCATTTAGAATCATTTTGAGAAGCTTGGAAGCATCAATAAAACATTATGAATAGCTTGGATTCTTTTGGGAGCTAGTATAGAAAACCTACTTTAAAGGAGTTTATGGGGAGACAGTCTAAGGGACAGCGTGGCTCAGATACTGTTGGAGATAGGGACTTAGACACTAGTCTAGGAACCCAGTTTATCTTTCCCTTAAAATTAACTCTATATCAGATATTTGTCTACTTATGTATGAATGTCAGTGTTAGTTTTGATATATAGGTCTTCTAATGTCCAGAGCAAAGGCTTTCTGACAACTTCATTAAAATTTGCTTGGTATTTCATTGACCCTGTTGGAGTTAAATAATCACTAATCCCTGTGTACCAGAGAAAATTAACATGCTGTTTACAATCCTTTATAATCTGCTACTCCCTGGAATGGAATTCATGGATTGATGCAAAAATGAATAAGCCCCATCTCCACTGTAGTACTATTTTCCTTAAATTTTGTAGAAAATCAGAGATGGCAATGTGTAATTAAGTTCGAACACAGTTAAAAATATATGCTATAAACCATAAATCATCCATTAAAATAGTAAAACAACAATGGCTAGTTAATAAGCCACCAAGAGATCAAATTGAATCATAAATTTCAACAAACCCAAATTAAAAGAAAGGACCAAAATATCAGAACAAGTAAAAATATCAATAGAAAAATGATAATTTTAAATCTAACTATAGTGATATTTATAGCATTAATTCCAATAAATATAAATGGTTTAAATATCAAATCTAAAAGGGAATGATTATATAACTGGGTAAAAAAGCAAGATCCAATTATATATTGCCTATAAGAAATACACCTTTAATATGAGGCAAGTAACTGAAAGTAAGAGGATGGAAAAGATGCCATTCTAACACACACTAAAAGTGAAAAGGCTTTATTAGCATCAGAAAAATTATATTTTGGAGGGCAAAAAATGTTACTAAAGATAAAAAAGATCATTTCATAGTGATTTAATGGTCCTTTATGAAGAAAACAGAATATTAAATTTTTATGCATCTTACCATAGGACTTTAAAATAGATGAAAATTTTGCTATCCTATTCATCCCATTTATCACTATTGATATAGTGGACAAAGGTATAGGAGATTTGATCTGCACTATTAATTACATAACCTATTTGAAATCTACAAAACATTCCATCACACAATAGATATTTTTTTTTTCAGGTGCACATACACATAGAATATTTATCAGTTTTATGTTCTGGGTTATAAAACAGCTGTTAGTAAAGCTAAAATGATTCAAGACATATAGTGTCTATTTTCTAGGTATGATGGAATTAAGTTAAAAAATTGGTAATGGAATAATACTGGAAATATACCCAAATATTTGGAAAATAAAAATAAATTGACCATAATTCCTTATAACCCACTGGTCAGGAAAAATTTATAAGGGAATTTGAAAACATTTTTTGTGCTTAATGAAAATCAAAATATATTTCCAAATTTGTGAAAGTCAATAAGTACTAAGAAAAAATTTTTATTACTAAAATATAAATCAAAAAGTGTTTCAAATGAGAGACCTCATCTTCCATCTAAAGTAACTAAAACACATAGAGCAAATTAAACCCATTGTAAGTAGAAAATAATAAAATGAGCAAAATGCAATGAAATAGAAAACATAAATGCAATAAAGAAAATCAATAAATGTAAATGTTCTGCAAGAACATCAATATAAGTGATAAGCTATTAGTCTGACTTAACAAGAACAATCAGAGTAGACACAAATCATCAATATCCAAAATGAGAGAAATAATATTACCACAGTCTATAGATAACGGAACATAATAAAGTAATAGTAAAAATAGCATTATACCATGGATAACTTAGATGGACAAATTCCATAAAAGCACAAACTACTAAGCTTGACTCAGGAAATAATGTGATTAGCCTGCTAACTTTATTAAAATTCTGACTTTATAGAACTTTTTTTAAATTCTGGATATTAGTAATTTTATTATAAGCATTGGAAATAACATCCTCATCGTATCTTACTATTTTCAATTTTAATAGTATTTTTGATGAACAATTATTAGTGAAGTTTATCAACTTTATGCTTTATGACTAGATTTTTTTATATATCATTTCAGAACTTTTAACAAGAAGATAATAATAAGAGTTGTATCAGCACACCTTACTTTACATTTCATGTTTAGCACCACAATTTGCAACTGATTTTGATATAGTAATGGAAATAAGTCTAATTGCTCTGAACCCCTAAAGCATAATAATTTCTATCAATAGCACTTATTAAAAGGATTGCTTACCCTATGCTCTGACATGACAGGAAGGAAGGGAGTGGTGCAGCAAAAGAAGGGGGAAGGGAAGAAAGAAAGGAGGAAAGACTATAGAGAAAGAAGAAAAAAAGATAATAGCCAGAAAAAAAAGAAAATTAAAAAAAATAGAAAATGCCAAAATAAAGAGAATAGAAGAAAAAATTGAGAAAAGGGAGCAAATAAAAGATAAAGAATGAGAAATGAAAGTAAGGAAAAGAAAAAAAGAGAAAGGAAAGGAATAAAATTTTAAGTTGAGATAGGAATTGAGGTTATGCAATTTTCTAGATCATTTCTGAAGAATTGATATTTTTATAACACTTATTCTTGTAATCAGTGAAGTCAGTATTTTCTCCATTTATTTCAACTTTTTTCTTGCAGTGTGTTGTAGTCAGGATTTTCCAGAGAAACAAAACGTATAGGGTGTGTGTGTGTGTGTGTGTGTGTGTGTGTGTGTGTGTGTGTGTAGAGGGGAGGCACTTGCTTTTAAATTATATTCTAATCTCCCATCAGTAATTTTAGGAATAATCTTGACCATGTATTAATATTCCTTATGACAGTTTCCAGTTGAATTTTATGATTTGAAGCGTATCTTTACAGAGAGCGTTGAAGTCTGAAGGTACTTTCACATTTACTATCATTTGATTTCATAATAATTTGAACTAAGTCAGTAAGGCTTTATTTCACAAATTAAGAAAATGAATCTTGGATCTATTAAATGACATACTCAAGAATAAATATACTCAAGAAAAAAAATGGGACCTGGACATTCCCTATTTAACTCTAGAGTTCACATAATCATTCAAGTCAACAAATAGTTGAATTTAATGAACAGTCATATTTCTCACAATCCAAAACCAGAACTGTAATAAAATTTATGTTATCTATAAGAAACTTGGTTTTCCTTTGTGTTTCCTATCCTTTGGGACCTATATCTATATTCAAGAATTGCACATTTATTGAGAAGTATATAATTAATAATGCTACATTTTACTATATGAACATACAGTATGAACATATTTCTCTTCAGATTTTTTTTACATGACCAAATATTGTAATATATTTAAAATATGTTATATCTTTTTCCTGAACTCAGCTTATGAGTATCTGTATTTATTCTTAAGATAAAAGCCTTTTACTTGCCTACTCAAGAAATCTCAGTCACGGGTTGTTTGAAATGTAATAAATTCAGAATTTAAATTCAGTTTAGTGAACATACTTACTGCCACTGCTTTTCTTTCCCTTCTCTCCTGGGCAGTCCTAGTTAGGGAAGGAGGGGTTGACTATACATATACTTCATCAGGACCTCCTTTTCCCCCAGGGGTAGTGTAACCGAAGGCTAAAAGGACAGGAAACCATTTATGGTTAGTGTATTGTTCTTTAGTAGATCTAGATTTTTCTTAAGTGTTTTAATTTTCCCCATTCTAATGTTTGGCCTTTTTCCAAAGAATGTGTCCTTGACACCTCTGTCCCAATCACCTAAAAGAGAACATAGAAGCTACCTTGTCAGTGGGTGCTGGGTTACAGTAGTTTGGATGAGTTTCATATTACACTGTTGTGTACTGTATCTAAGCCAACGTTTTTTCCAAATGTCTTCAAAAGTGGTAAAAATTATACAAATATTTGTTGATTCTTTGGTGCATTGATAATAATTCTTCTGAACAGATGGATTAGAAAGATGACTTGAACTATCTGAGACAGAAGAGAGTTATTTGGAGAAAACAGGAACATTTAATTTAACTCTGAGAAGAACAGGAGTCCAAAGGGCTCTTGGATTGATGGGTACCACAGCACTGGCTGACTTCACCAGCACACACTCTGTCTTAACACTGGAATCTCTCAGTCCATGTGGCAGGAAACATGGCAGCTAAATTCTCAAGCCTCCCATATACTAATTAAACTCAGAGAGAAACTTCTATCCATTCCTTGTCTCAATTTTTAGAGTTTAGGACAAAACTCTATTTGACATACCCTGGGTCAGACACAGGGTTAATATTATTTGTCCCACTGGGCACAGGGTTAATATTACTCATCGCCCTGGAGTCAGTAAGGTTGTGGTTCTCTCCTAAATGAGGTGATCGCGAATGTAAAACAATAACTTCATTGGATTTAACAGAGTCATGAAACATATAGTAGGTGTTCATAACTATTTGCTGATTAATTGGATAATTTATTGATGATTTAAGAAGTGAGAGAGACTTATCCAACTCCATATGGCAATATCCAGAGCAATAAACATTTTCTCAAATTTCATTGCATCATTCTGCTTCCTCATATGGATCCAACTTTATTGTGTACTTTATGAAATACCATTCTCCTAATTTATGGAAACAATCACTGAAGTGATTAATATCTATTAATTTCCATTAATATGGCAGCTCTAAACTAATTCATAACAGTTTAATTTGAAATGCATTCAGAATGCTTTTCCCTAGTTTTACAGCCTTTACAGTTCCCAACCAGACCCTCCTGTTTGGATAACAGCCCAAAACACTATCTTATGGGTTCATTTAAGTAAGTGATGGCAAATGGCTATTTCATTGGCATATGTTGTAAAAATATCTTTCCTGCTGTTCATGGGCTTAATTTCCCCACCACATACTTTAGTTTTCTATGTGCATAATGCTTCACACCACACAGAGTTCAGTAGCTAGTCCTATTAAACACTATGAAGTGACTTCCTTTAAACTCTCAGGACATCATGATATATCACACTACTTTTTTAATGTTTATATTTAAAATGAGATGAATGTTTGTTTATTATGTTGTCATTACATTTTTGACAGCTAAAGAAACAGGGTTAGATGAAGAGAATAAAAATATGTTCAGGGATAGGACCTTATTTCCATGCCCTGGGACTGCCTATGAACCTGCACTCTTCTATGAATTCTGAATTAAAGTATTTTTTTTCCCCAAGGAAAATTTAGAAGTGTTTTCTGGAGAAGTGTTCTCAATTAAAAGAAAATTCTTTAGGCCTCCCTGGTGACCTAGGGGCTAAGTTGCAGGTGCTCTCACTGCTATGACCTGAATTCAATCCTCAGCCAGGGAACTAACTACTGTGCCATATATATGGTACAGCAGACCTCTCCTGCCTTGCCTCCTGCTTCACTCAGCCATGCATTTCAATAGATCTGCCTGTTCTGCTCCTCACTCTGTCTCTGGTGAATCCTCTCACCCCCATACCTTTGATGTATACCCCAGTTCTTCCATGCAAAAATTAAAAAAAAAACATTTAAAGAAAACTCCATGGTGTTCTGGATGGAAACTAATATTGAATAATTGAGAATATATATGAAATTAGGGAACATTTGCAGTAGTTTGGTGAGGATGCTGGAAGACTTGAAAGAGAGAAATGGTGACTCTCAGTGCTTTTTTTTTTTCCATCCTCCACCAAACCACCCATACCCATACCCCATTAAAGCATTTCTAATGAAATATTTCATTCAAGGATAAAATTATGCACCTTAATCTCAAAACAAGATAATCTTTATGAGGATAGGTGTTACAATGTGTCAGCTTCTGAAACAGGACACATGCATGTACACATATGCATGTAGGAGTACGTAGTTCATATATATGAATGCACACAACTATATTGTCAATGTAAACTATGTCCCAGGGCCTGCTAGCAGTCCATTGAAGATTTGAAAACACTGTCTGTTTTTCCTTAAATTGTGGAATACTAGCAATTAGATATTAAGTGTGAAAAACTGTGTGGGCATTTTGAAATGGAGGCTTTGTCACTGCCTTAGTGATTCTCTGAAAGAAGGGATAATACATTAAGCGCATTGCCACTCAAAGGCTCTATTTCCTAAGATGAAGATACTGGGATTTTATCAAGACTAACATGGTGTTTTATTTCATCAAAGTTATGAGTATAACTAAAAGACTTTTAACATTTTATTTTCTGTTACCTCTCTGATAGTGATTGGTGTTAGTTTATAACCGTATGTAACTGGCACTGTTTATTAATATTAGATTGGTTCTTGGAAAATATTGATGCTAAAAATTACTTGATGCTAAAGAATTGTCAGTGAAGTTCACTCTTGGACTCTATCTAGAGATTTCTCTATTTCCAACTACCATTAGTCTCTAAAATATTTTATCCTAAAAATTATAGGTACTTATTTTCTACTTCCTTAGAATTAAAGAATTATGATATAATGGAAAAGCAAAACTTGCCCTTTTCTTGGAATTAGACCATATTTCATTTTCTAATTTAGTGTATTTTTCATCATATTCCTTTCCAAAAAATCAAATGTGATTGTTTTTCTTACTTTATTTTAGTGAAATGCAAATTAGAAGTGTTATAGCTAATCGATGTCACCAAAATAGTTCTTTTAAATAACCAGGACATGAACTCTTTAACAAGATTCAGTCAGTTCTATTTATAGTTCCCCTAAGCTATGAACTATTTGTACACCCATGTTTCTGCATAATGACTTTTCAATGTGGTTTCAGTAATCATTCCAGAAGGCACAATCTCAAAATATCTATATGCATAAAGAATATATTTAAAATAAAGGCTAAATTGGCTGGCCATGCACTAAACCATTTGCCTGTGAAATCACTTTGTGAAATAGCTCCATACAGGAGATGTTCCAGCCCAGTATAGGACATAGCAAACATTTTTTGCTTACCATATTGTATCACCATAACTTCTTTTGGAAACACTTCTTCCTCTAAGTGTTCTCTTAAACACTTCTTCCTTCTTTCTCTGACATGATAAGCCATTTTGAGAATCTGGTCTTAATTTAGCCCACACAGGATTAGCAGAAGAGATAGACTCTCAAACTACTTGTCCTTAAATACTTAATACTTGAAATAAGAACTGGGGGTGATTTTGTAAAAAAAAAAAAAAAAAAGTGTGTTAGTGCCAGACTCATTCTCTCAATTTCAAAGACGAGGGGTGCAAGGGTGAAGACTTCTTTGGAAGAACACTTTATGTTCCTGAACAAAAACTGTCCTTTCTCTCTCTGACTTTGGAAGGAAAGACATTTGAAAGAACCGTATTTTGAGTTTCAAAACAAAAATACTCATTTTTTTGTTTTTTAATTTTTAATGAGAATGAGTTAAATATTTTCATACAGATGAATACTGCTTTTGTAATTTTACTTATAATTTACAAAACCATTTCAAGGTAAGCACATTGTGTTCCTTGCTACTATCTTTGTGGGTGTGGCAAAACAT
This sequence comes from Galemys pyrenaicus, assembly GCA_019455555.1. Taxonomy (NCBI): domain Eukaryota; kingdom Metazoa; phylum Chordata; class Mammalia; order Eulipotyphla; family Talpidae; genus Galemys; species Galemys pyrenaicus. Next base: position 575,489 of record JAGFMF010011501.1, read on the forward strand.
CAAATCTAGACTTACTATTTCAGATCTCTAGCAATAGAAAATTATCTAGGGGATACCATATCTTAATTTTTAAATCTTCTCCCTTTCCTCCACTCAAATAACATTCTTTTCTCAACTTACTGCAGTCTTATTGGCTAGAAAATAATTCATTGTACTTACTGTATCACCTTTTTCTAATTTTAAATAAACATGTTCCCTTAATCTCTGACCACTGTTTGTGATAGGAAAGTGAGTAAACTAATTATAGCCACTCCTCAATATAATGTCCATTTATTGGCTCTTGCTGTCCATGTACTTTCAGAAAATAAAGATGCAGTTCTCCAAGTCTGATGTTTCTTAGATCTTGTTTTCTGTATGATGGGCAAAGAATCCAAGTTGTCTGCCTACTAGGGACCTAAATCTAGATACAGGAATACAAGTGAGTAAAGACTTACAATTTTGTACTTGGTAATTTTTCTTGCTGCTGTGAAATAATTTTTTGTCATGCCTATATCTGCTATCTATATGAACATACATATTTAAAAATGATACTTGATGATAATTTTAAGGGTGTTGAAACTATAATTTGGTTTTAGGTATGCATACTTTCTAAAGGAAGACACCTTCAAACTATTTCTTTTAGGTAAAAGAAATCAAGTTATATATCCCCCCATCCAATGACTACACCTATTTTCCTTATATAAGCTAATGACATCATCATTTAAATCAAACCGATTTCTAAGCACCACAGCTGTTACTAGTTATTTAGAAGTCTAATTTGAGCAGAATGTGTCACGCCAACTTTGCACACACACGCTCACACAGGCAGTATTCACATTAAAACTTTCACCTCTATTAAATAGCAACAGTTCTTCAAAAATTCCAACACTCTACTCTTAACAACTAAATAAAATATGTGTCTTTGAGGAGTAATGTGCCTATTTTATTTTTATTCCTAGAGACAAATTTTGTATTGAGTGGTGCAGTTTTGTTACCCTGCTGTCACTTTAATCAGTTCTCAGAGATGTATGTAACACTGAGTGAGTTTAGTTTTCAACCTCATTGTATTGCTTTTCCTAAATTAAGGGTAAATCTCTGTGATTTTGTTTTCAATGGAGGTCACACAGATACAGCCATCAATATTGAAATAGCATTTTCTCATGCAAACAGAAGCTTTAATAGCCTCTACAAGGGTTTGCACCTTAGGGAGACTAAATTCAAAATGGCACAAGCCATCTGTCACTGTGGGATTTTCAGTTCCCTTCTCTCTTTCTCTCTCTCTGTCTCTCTGTCTCTGTCACTCTCTCTATCTGTCTCTGTCTCTTCTCTCTTTAAAATTTGGGTATATAAAGTGACAGCTTTATAACCCACCCTTGAATTTCAAGTTCAGTATCTCATAAAAATGTAGCAAATCCACAAAACCTTTGTAGAGAGGCATGGCATATGCCCAGAACAACGGAAAACTCTAACTTGCAGGATTGAGCCCAGCAGTCAGTGTGGTATCTACTTAGGAAACTTCCTATTCCTCCAACCATGGACAGACCTAAGGGACAGAGACGCCCAGGGAGAGCCCAGATGGGTGACTGTTACCCCTTATTGTGCATACCTCCATCCTCAGACTGCTTTTTGCTGAGTGGAATTAATATGGAGAATTTTTTAGAAAGAAGAATGTTTGTTTCAGTAGGTTATAGATGTTCCTCCAAATTTTAGAGGCAAAGGAATTGATGTAAGAATACTTTCAAATCGTCATATCCAGAGAACACACTAGAATCCCATACAAAAATAGTATCACTGCAAGTTAACATAGACTTTCACTAATACACTGTAAACTTAATGCAAGCAGATATAGTCTCATTCATACAATAGTCCTACTCTTTAGCAGGGTAACTGACACATAATAAAATCTCAATGTTTGTGGAAAAAAGTAGGGTAGGAAGGGGGAAAAAGAGAGAAGGGAAAAGGAAGAAAAAAGTCTACAATTAAAAGTTCTGAATTCTTTAAAAAAACATTGAGTTTTAAGGAATACTGCCTCTGAATTAAAACAGTAAAGGAAATGGTATCAAAGGTGGAGGGGACATAATGGACTATGGTGGAGGAATGTGAGTGCCTTCTTGTGTGTGTTGTCTGGTGAACAAAACCAAAGAGGTGTGATTGGACACCTCTGAATCATGCAGTGTTGTAAACCAATGTTACTTCAATAAAAGTGAAATCTACAAATTACAGAAAACTGAATATTTAGTTCTAAAAATATTAACATTATAAAAATTATACTTGGTACAATATGGAATTGGCCTCCAGAAACTACATTCTTTCAGTCTAGTTTTGAGAAGGTTTTTGAATAATTTGCAACTTCAGATAACCTAGGATTATGTATATAGTAGAATGGAGATGGGCAATGCTTTGGGCAAAAGTTTGATTCCATCTGTTTTAAGAATTTCTGTCAAACAAGAGACCTGCCAGTCATCAGTAGCTCTCAGACATTTTAATGAAAAACTCTGGATAACATCTAATTCAATTTTCTAGACTGTTGTTTTACTGAAATGACAGTGTAGTGATAAAATTTGCAGGATTATGGCAAAGTATGTTAAATCAGACCATATGAACAACGCTATGCCTTTCTCTACAAGTGCTGAATTTCCCTTGGGACTGCCTTAATTTCCATTCTGTCTTACTTGATGGCACAAGAACGTGAGATCACAAACTGTAAGGAATAGAAGCTATAAAAGGGGACAATAGTAACCACAGAAAGGCAGACTGAGGCCAATCTGCTGCTGTTTCGTTGTGTGGCCTTTTAGTCCATTTTCTGCATTTGAGCTTGTTTTTCTCTGGTGTAAACTCAGATTAACATTCAAACTCCAACTCCACTCACCCAAGCCTGGTGTTACTCCATTTCACAGGACTAAAATAATAAAATATTAATCTTGAAAGAATGAATGAGACTTCCTCAATCATCCAGTAAATAGTAGAAAATCTTTCAGCAAAATCATTTACGTGAAATCTTTTAGAAACTTCAAATGGAAAACTGATAGATTTCAAGTTGTTAATCTAAGGCCAACACTCTGCATTGCATTCACCCACTATACTCAACTTTTGCTCTGGACATTGACTTCTAGTTTCTGTCATCTGGACTGACCCTTAGTGACACTGTTCCAACCCTGGTCCTTCAGTGGGTCCTCATTTTTATGCCCACCTCCCATCTGTCACCCACCTCAAAATGTTGCTTCTAGCAGAACTGTTATGGTAGAATTATTTGACTTTTCACTCCTTCTCCCTGAAAATCTACATTATTCTCAATTTGATTTATGCACATGTTACTTTGTTGACTCGTAGAGCAGAAGTTAGTTGTGATGAGGTCCAAATATATTTGCTGCATTGTCCACTAAACTGTAAACAAATGACCAGGACCACATTTCATGGCTCGAAGGCCGCGTGCTGTCCTCCACTTTGCCTTTGCTTCCCCCATGGGTGAATGAAGAGTTTATAGACTGCCAATTTTATTCTAAGGAATGATAGCTATGTAGACATTCGTGGTACTCTTACAGTGACCTAACTTCAGACAAATATCATTAAATAATTTAAGGGGTGCTTTGTTAAACGGTGAGGAGTAAACTGATGATGTTTAGCACATAGGTTTTATTATCTAAACTGAGATGTTTGAAAGTAAAATAGGGCACTATTAGCCGTTGCCAGGGATTATATCAGACATGAGTCAGGCAAAGCTTGGCATGTTTGGTCACTCTATCATTTATCCATTTATTCAAGAAATATTTGCTGGGGTCCTATTATCAACTTTCTATGTGTCTGATGTACTGTTTGGGATTGATAGCTGCTTCAATTGAACACATTCCAAGACTTTAAATTTTTTCCCTCTCATTTTATATTTCTGATGCCTCATGTTATATCTTTATCTCATATATATTCTTTAGCTAATTCTTGTAGCTTTAGTTTTTGCTTCCTACTTTTTTCCTAATTGTCATGCTTCCCTGATAAGTAATTGATCCACTACTTATGCTATATATTTGTCTTTTCCAGTGAAATTTTTAAATTTTTTTTTGATGCTCTAGTTCATCTAGTCTTCTCTTAAGATCAGTGAGCATCTTTATAACCAGTATGCTGAAATGATCATCAGATACTTTGCTTAGCTCCATTTTTTCAAGGCATTTTTCAGGAGTTCTGGCTTACTGTTTCATTTGGGATTTGTTTTTTGATTCTTCCTGATTTCTGCATTTGCTTTTATGTAGTGGGTGCTTCGACTTCTCTGGTCTTGAAGAATGGTTGGTCTTAGGTAGGCGATGTCCCATAGTCACCTCTGGTTGCCTGAGTTAGTCATTCAAGGTGTGTTTCCTGTGCGTGCTGCACCTGCCTGCTGTTATGTTGGGGTGGCAGGGCCTGTGAGGCTGAAGGCCCAGCTGAGCTCAATCACAAGGGTTGTGCTCAGTGGAGATCTATGACTATGGTGTGCTGTGTAGATAGGGCTATGAGCCTATTTTAGCCAGCTGCTGCTCCTGGCATGAAGTTGTATGCATTTACTCATTCTTAATAACATTGTTTTTATTTCTATGATTTCAGACATCAAAGAACTCATGTGGGAATTGCAGTATATAGATACCTGTTCATGCAGACCCCTTCTAAGTTGGGAATTTTTAGGGATAGTTTAGCATTTAGAATGAATGAAACTAAACAATGAATATAGAATTTTTCTTTGGGAGTGCTAGGTTTTAATTTTATGGACTATGGTAAACTCATCCTCACTTTGATGTCAAAACAATTAATATTCATTTCTTTTTTATGCAAAGAATCTTTGTGTTGAGCACTTAGTATTTGTAAAGTCATGATCCTCATAAATGGCAGCATTCCTTGATTTCACTCTAATCACTACCATAATAGTTCTGAATTTTTTCCCTCCTACTTATGTTTATTTTCTTTATTGTTTTTTCTCATGCACCTCAGCAGTGTGCCTTCCAAGTACCTAAGTAACATGTCACAGGTAACGAGTATTTGCCTCTTTATTCAAATCTTCTATTTTGTTGTAGCTATATTGATATTTATACCAGCTTTAATTAGAATCTCCACAGATATCCCTACCTAAGTAGCTTATTATAAGCAGTGACCATGTTGCAAAATATTTCCAGTTTTTGAAAATGTATTTCAAAGATTGATTTACATATACGATGCATATTTTAATGCTTAAATGATTCAAAAATAAATACAAAAGCTCAGATTGTCTTTTTAATAGATCAAGCACACACACTACTTGGTTTCTGTATTGCATGGTGAAAGCAAATTAAGTGTCTTAAGTATCCTTGTTATTTGAATGTGAGCTCTGACTAGTTGGCGGTTTGGGAAAGTGTGTTGTTTCTCAAGGTAAGTTTTCATTATCTGCATGCTCTGGGCATCCCAGTAGTTAATACCTAACAACTTACACTGGCTGAGTTCCTTCTTCCATTTGATAGCTCAACTGAAGCTTAATGTTTATGGTGGAAATTGTCTTGATTTCTTTAGATGAGATGAGCATCCAAGGAGTTTGAAAATGTGTTTTAATTAAGATTCTGCTAAATTTTACCAGACACCTACTTGGAAAACAAAGCAACTGAATAATTAACTCTGATGAGAGCAGATGCTGGTCTAATGACAACCTGTTACCACTCAAGTGCATCATTAGTTGTTTTACTGTGCTCCTTTAATATGTCCAGAGCTCTCCTCTGTTAATGAATACATTGGTACTGTGTACTTAAAATAGTTCCTCATTCTGGACTGTTGTAAAAGATATTTCTAGCATCTGCAAAATTCTCCATTTAAATAATTTGGTCCCCACCCACCAACCCCCTCTCTTCATTTACTTGGCATGTGCTTGGAACCAAACACTCCTTTAGTTTTCCTTGTGGGATTATTTTAGCCATACATCAAGTGAAGCTTACAAATTGATGGGAATCTAATGATGCATTTATTTACAGATGTGCATTTTGGTTCCCTGTTATGTTGTTGAGGAGTAGGAAGATTTTAAAGACTCCCCCTTCCCACTCTACCCTCACTAGTGATGTAGAAATAGTCATGCATTTGATAAAATAAGATAGAAATAGCTTGTTATGTGATTTTATGTATAATTGTCAAATCAAAATTGGTATGAAATTATCTTGAGTGTATGGTTAATCTTTCAAAATAGCAAACAACTATTTTTATTCAATTTATTTTCTTTTCAGTGCTACAGCGGTACTGTGCCATGGTTTTCTACTATAGCATGCATCACTTTCATATTACAAATCATAGGCTTATGGTTTAAACCTTAGATACAGAACAAAATATCAATTGTCAAGCTGATGTAAAGTAAGGAATTGTAGAAATTAATTTAGATTCTATGTCAGAGCCATAACATATAATACCTCATGGGGATAAATTTAATTGGTTTTAGGGGAAATCATGAAAAAAATGAAAGACAAATAAGAGAACAGTGTCTCTTATATTAGCGTAAATAATGTTCTAGCTAAACCTAAGGCAAGAAAAACAGAAATATGTAAGAAGGGAGAAGACTATGATTTATACTTGTCATGTTTCATGACTTTATGCACTGTTTCCTTTAAATACATATGGTAATTCCTTGGAAGTTGAGCAGCTAACCTTCAAGTCCAAAAGACAGCAGAATATAGTCTTTCCTTTCTCATCCTACTTCCAAAACCCAACTACCTTCACCCAATAGGGGCTAACCCTAAAAAAATGCTATACTTAAAAATGGTTGAAGCATTGTGCTTTATCAAATAATATTTTAAAACGGTCATTTTACTGTGGTAGGCAAGGTTTCAAAACATTTCCTGCTATATCTATAGTGGAGGCTAAAGGGAAGTGAAGCTTGTTTTTATGAAATGTGTTCTAGAATGGCTTCACACATTCACAATGATCTATAACTACGTTTTACTCACTATACATTCTGGTTGATCGCCAAAAACGTTTTAATACAGATGATGTAGAGAAAGCTATGTTTCTACTTTTGACTTTAACATATCTATGTCAAAGCTGTGTTCAGAATGCAGCTTTCTGCTTCCTTGCAGAAGCTGAGTTCCCTTTCGGTCCCACAACTTTTCAGGGCTACCCCTGAACTCAGAGAAGGCTGCTGTTCTCCCTGCAGAGCCCTGTAAGAGGACGCCATCATACGCCTTGATTCCATTCTTTTGTACCCATAGTTCCATGTGAAGGCACTCAGAGGTTATTTTTATTTTACTACTTTCAGAAACATGGGTGATGTGCACAGTCACAGATCCATGATGTGTGTTCTATTTTATATGACTTAGTTTATGTTTCATACCGTTTTCATTTGTCTTCCTTTTGGGACAAAGAGAGATAATATAAGTAATGGAAGCTAAAACCTGGCAGGTTGTTGTGTGTTCTGAAGATTCATTTTGATTGCATGAGAAGTTCCAGTCCCTTAGCATGTCCCTACGAATGTGGTTGCCATCACTGCTACACCTTTCTGCTATGTGTCAGCAGTTCCCAGAGGAGGCAAATAGAAAAGGTGGGCAGCAAGTCAGCACTCAGGTGCCAGAATCTACATTTAGCTCAGCCATCCACATTGTGTCCAACTTTGCTATTGTGTCAAGATAAAAGGTTTATGAAATGTTATGGTACAATGAGTATTTACAGAAGGCCTTCTTACACATGCTCGGTACATGGAAAATGCCTAATTATTGTTGAAATATTATTACCACCATCTTCATCACCCATAGCTATTTACTAAAGGGAAAATCAACAGGGGAAAATCAAAGCATCACACAGATTTTTTGGGCTACTCTATAAATGAATAGGATTAGCATATCTCCTCCTCCATATGCTAAGAAAATAAAAATAGTTACTAGTAATTAAATAGTAAGTTGGTATGTACTGTGGATAGTAGTTCTGTAATATGTATTGCCTATTGGATTTGAAATGTATTGGAACTATTTAGAAATCTTAGAGTTCATCTAGTTTAGTGTGTTTAGTTTATAGAGAAAGAAAGGGCTAAAGAGGATTATAGTAGATCAGCATCAGAGAAGGACTAAAATGAGTAGATTATGAACCTGTGATCCCTTGTGAATCCTGAATATGAAGTATTTTAGGGCCTGAAGGAAAAAAAAAACTACTTAAAATTGTTATATAGTGACTTAGAGCTTTAATTATGTTACTTTAAAATCTAATTTTGCTATAGCTATAAATTATGTGATTCTTGGTTAAGCATGCAAAACTGTACAATGAAAACTGTAAGAAATTATTAAAAGAAATGAAAAAGAAAACAGAAATGAAGAGATATTTCTGGATTATAGTTTTGAAGAATCAACATTGTTAAAAATGTCACCTTACTGAAATCGATATGCATATTCAAACAATTCCTATCAAGTTTCGATGGTACTTTCAAAGAAATAGTGCAAATTATTGAAATTTTACAGAGGCACAAAATACTTTGAATAGTCAAAGGAATTTTTATTTAAAAAAACAAAGAGGACTCACATACCTAGCCTTTAAAAATAGTATAAAACTACAGTAATCAAAACAGTATGGTGTTGGACTAAATATAGGCAAACAGCAATAGGACAGAATTGAGAGGTCAGGAAAAAAGATAAAAACAACACACCTATCTATGGATAGTGAATTTATGACAAAGGAGTCAACTGTATATGATAGGTAAAATATTCTCTTCAATAAATGATGTTGGCAAAGTTGGACAGTCATATGCAAAAGAATGAAAGTAGACCACTATCTCATTGTTTCATATTATACATAAAAATTAGTCAAAATGTATTAAAGATGTAACTACAGCTTCTGGCCACAGGGTATGGGTCAAGGCGTATCAAGACTTAGGGCACAAATGGCTGAAGAATACATGGACATGGACACTTGGGCACCCCATTTTGGACAACTGGTGCCTTCTGTAGCCCCTCTAAACAACACATAGCAGTTAAAATTGGCCCTGGTCCAAAAGCCCAAATTGTGGCCATCTCGGCCCTTCACGTCCCATTCCCACTATCCTGAGATGACAATAAACTAGGTAGAGCCAGTGCTGTATCCCAAACTCAATTTGAAGCAGTGAATATAGAAGCTGGACTTTGCCATTTCCAAAGATTTGTTGTTGTCCTTTGGGGAAAGAGGAAAATGTCAGAGTATCATTCAGTAAGACTGAAAACTAAGCCCTCACTCTTTGCACAGCAGGCAGGTTTGGGAGGTTTGAATAGATAAGGGAATTGATAATGTTGCTGTGGGAATCTGGCCCAGATCACCTTGACCTTGAAAGGGAAGCAGGGCCATGATACATTCTTGGTCAAAGGACAGTGCCCAAGACCAGACATCCCAGCACATTAGTGACCCAAACTGGTACCCTAAGTAAGAAAGCCTGTGAAAATAGCATATAAAAGAGAGCTTCAAATCCTTTGTGTGCAGACCTCTCCCATCTTGCCCCCTGCAGCCTTGAAGGGTATTTCAATACATCTATCTTTTCTGTTCTCAAAACAACAACAACAAACCCAGACCAAGTTCTAGAACTCTGACTGCATGAGTGAGACCACCAGAAGAGAAAGGGAGAGAGTGGGGAATACAGAGCAGAGGGGAATACAGGGCCAGTGGACCAGGGTGGGAGATTACTGGTGCTTCGTTGCTGCTCCTCAATCATGTGCAATGTTATAAATCAGAGTTGCCACCACAAAAAATAACAATTAATCTTTTTAAAATGCAAAATTCCAATCACTGTTTTTTCTCTGCAAAACATGATCCACTTCATGACACCCTGTTTCATGAATTTTCAGAAATACCTAACAAAAAATGGGGACAGCCTACATAATCAAAGTCTCTGATAGAATAGTGGCCATTTCTGCAATTTCTAACTTTCCTTGCACATCTATAAAGTCACAAACATACCTTCCTTTTCATCTGCTGCTGTGGGTTAGGGTGCCCCACGTAGAATCATGCATGTTTAATGCAACGTGACTCAAGTCATGTTAGTGTTCATTTGGCCAGACTATACATCGAGAATCTGAAATCAGCAACCTGATTCTCATTTTGCTTCTTCCCCTTGTGGAGTTCCTCTAGGTCCAGAGTTGCCATGTACTTCAAAGGAAATGTTCTTCATAGGGGAAGTATCCAGGAAAGGAAGAAAAATGAGAATCAAACTCATTATTTTAAAGATGGTTAAAATAAACAAGTCAGCAATGCATGTTTTCTTTTAGACTACTCACTTGGGATCTTTTTGTCAAAGCTGAATAGTTTGTAAGGCTTCTATTATCTGATCCCCATATGAAGGGGATCAAATATATTTCTCATTTGATGAAGTTGGGTAGCAGTTGGACTAAACCGAATTACACTGATTGCTATTTCCCATAATTCCCAGAAAACTCTTAAAATACATTTACCATTTACCTATTATACCCCTGCATTTTCTGTAGACACTTGCTGCAGAAGAGAAAAAAAATAAAAAAGACTGGTACAGATACAGAAACTCAAAAAAGCAAGCCCGTCACTTGTTTTTATACAGAAACCAGCATACTGACATTTTAATGATGCTGGGATACTGCCATAGTGTGAAATTTTGTATTCAGAACATTTAAAAAGGGAGTGGCAAAAAGACAAGTAAGCTCCCAATGGAATGCATTCCACAAGCATATACACCAGACAGGTACCATGCAACGGCCCGCTCCTTGGGTCACCTTTCCCCCTTCAAAAATAAAGGAGCCCTTTAAATTTATGGGATGCACAGCTGAATATTGTGTCTTTTATGTAGACCTCTTTGGGTCTGATTAATTAGTAATTGGGGCGAGAGCTGTGCACTTCAGTGACTCTTCCTGCCTTGATTGTAAATCGCAATCTGGTGCTAAGTCTCAGCAGGCCACATCGCTGTTTTTGCTGTACCCCAGTGACACAACTGATTAAATCTGTGTAAACAGTATCATTATGAAAATATTTTTGTTATAGGCTTGAGGAGTTAACACATTTTTATTTTGGATGGAAATTAAAATTATTTGTGGGAGCTTTGTATGTTTTCATCAATTGTCAGTCATCCCAATAGAGCATGTAGCGAAGTAACTGTTTTAATTTTCACAAAGGGAAAAAAAAAGCTCTCAGACAGAGGGCTTTTAAAACTGAGAATTATGATAATTATGCCATTCATAATACACATAGCTACATTACAGGCAAGTATTATGTCACTTAATAGTTAGTTAAACAAGTAAACAGAAATATGGGAATTTACCCACATATTCCCCTTAGAATGGGGCACTTTTGAATGAATAAGATGTGTTTTAATGGATGATAACATTTTCTCTCTCTCTCTCTCTCTCTCTCTCTCCTTTTCTTTTGTCTTCATGTTTCATAAATTAGCTTCAGTAGAACTTTGAGTTGCCTTTGGATGGAAAAAGGGGTTTTGATGTGATGTCACAGAAAGTAAAGATGCAGAGTGTTTTAGGGGCCCCAGGAATCAGGAAGAGGGTTCAGTGAAGGGCTGGAGCAGGGTGTTAAGATTGCTTACACAGTTTTCTGTCATTGTTTGCACTTGATGCCTAAGGACACAAGTTGCTTTTCACTATACACATTTTGTCGTGTGACCATTGGCAGGTTTGCCTGGATTGTAAAACTGTGTCAGTCCTAATGTTTCTTTTGCTCTGAATGACTACAGAATTCTAAGTAAACATTAAAATGGTATTCAGTAATCCCTGATTTCACCTCTGTTGAGGCTGGTGAGTCAACTCAAGCAAATGGAGGCTCTTATTTGCTTCATTTCATGCAGTACTTATTGGAAAAGGCTTAAATGAACTTTCATCATATATGCCTATTAAGTTACTGAGACTGAGTTACTGATCATATACTTGTTTAGCAACTAAAGTTTAGATAAAAGAAAAGTAACTTTTCTTTCTTTCTGTGAACCCACAAAAATCATTATCAAAATATCAAGGCAAAAAGAGGGAGCTAACAAATCAGCAAATTTGCCATGTGCCAACTTCCAGATTTAAACAAAGAATCGGCTGTATACATTTCACATGACTGCCTTCATATTATCTAGCTCTGAAAAAACAAAACAAAACAAAAAACAAAACAGCCTTTGAAGGGAAGAGGAAGCATTTACTGTACCCTTTAATACTATACAGATGTTCCATCCAAATGCTATTGCCAAAGATGGGAGGAGTTATATATAAAAAGGTCTGGGTACAGGATATTAGACATCAGTAGAATGTTCAAAATAATGGAATCACATGCTATTATTTGGGACAGTCATACTTACCTGATAAGTAGCTTGTTTCAGGTTCTCAGAGATCTCTGGGTATGAGACAACTTAAAGAAATCTGAAATTTGTTAAATGACTTGAATTTTATTATTGTATCCCATTAGCTACTGCAGTATTTGCCCTACCTGGGAATTCTGAGCATTAGTTGACTAGATCATTGTAGAAATGATTTCGTATATCAGATACAGCTATTTTTCCAAACACTAAAAGAGAAAGATGTTTAAAAGCATCAGACTCAAACAGGAGGGAGTAGAAAAGCAAAAGTACTATTATGTTTTTTAAAAGAAATTATTCACCAACAGTAGCCTAGTTCAAAGCATACACCTATGCTTTGAAAAAAAGAGATTAAGGAAAGAAAAAGTGTATTGACTTTTTTAGATAAGAGTAATGACTAAGAAAATGTAAGGATAGTTTATTATTTAATATAAACAAATGCAAAATGTTTACTTTTTCCTCTTAAATACATTTTGCTAAAGCTAATAATCTATGTTATATATATAAAATATAATTTGCATACTGCCAAATAAAATTCTGATCCACTAAAGTCTTTGAAAAGTAATATTTTATAAAATGTAAAGTGTAATTTTATAGCAGTACCATATGATAGTTACATTTTATGTGTCTATTAATAAAATCAGGAGTGATTTTGATTTAGAAAAATTAAGAAAATGATTACTCTTTCCTAGTTAATATTTGCAAAATACTTTTTCAAAATATACAGAGAAGTGTTAGGGCACACACACAAAGTACAGAGGCACTATACACATATATATTTTTCTCTAACATAATGGCCCTGTAGTACAAAATAAGGAAAAGAAGCTTTTTAGATTTCTTTTTAAAAAAGTTATTTTCTATGGCAAGGGCAATTTATGCTTAATATACAAGTATTAGAAATGGTAGTAAAACATAAAACAATGAATAACTTAGGACTTTAACTCCCATGAATAATCACTATTAAATTTATAAGTGGAATAATTTGGGTTATTTAATTACACTGCCTCAATTTGTTCTTCTTTTAAAGTGATAAAAAAAGCTGTTTTATAGCTTTATTATAAGGATTAGACAAATTGATACACAAAAATCACTTATAGATTGGGAGATGTAGTGAGAACTATGTAAGATTAGCTGATACTGAGATGATAATGATGATCATACTTTGGAGCATTAACTTATAGAGAAGTGTTGTCAACCCTATTTGTAGGTATCATTATGGATCTCATTAAAAATGACAAGGAGGTATGTCTTGCCCAAAGTTCCAAACCTTGTAATATTTGGAAGACTGTTTAATCACTCTCCTGTAAGTTTGTTAGTGAGATTTTCCAAAATTTAGTTTTAGATTATTAGGCACACAAATATCTGATTTTTTAATTTAAACAACTGTGATACAGAGATGACCCTAGAAATGTTATTTTAATAAAAACAGGATTTTACCCCTAGATTTTCACTATTTATTGCCTCTAGTGAGCCTAAAAGGCATTTTCCCTCTGATATTTTGGTCACTCGGTTTTTCCTGGACAAATCCAGAGTGAAGAGGTGTACAAAAATAAAAGCGAGGAAACCAGCCCAAAGTTCATCCTCAAAGCTTTGGAAAAGTTGAGGTTTGGTTTTAGTTCAGCAAAGGGTCAAGATTCAGGTCAAATCTTATTTTATATAAAATGATGGCCTTCATTTGGAAGCAATGTAGTATCTAGAATTGTGGTGGATTCTGGTTTTAGGCAGTCTTTGGGAAAAAATGCTGAATGGGTGAATGGATTCAATGATTTACCACAGCAACTGAAACAGGGACTTCCTAGGGAAAGAATGACCATTTGTTGCACTAATGGTCATATCTAGTAAAATGATGTAGCTTATTATTGCTCATGTTGGATATGTGGGGGCGTGTATTTGTTAGCTGTCTGTTTATGAAAAATCTTTGTTAAGTTGGCAAATGGAAATCATAAAAAGAGTAATAGTGTATCATGGTGATTAAAAGTACAGGCTTAGGAGTCAGAAGTTTTTAGTTCTTTGCCAAAATTTAAATCTTGTCATCAAAATGGGACATATACTAATGTCAGATGCCTTGTAAAGTGGTTTAGGAGAGTAAATAATAGATGTATGCAAAGCACTCAGAAGATTGTGTGGTACATAGTAAGTGCTTAGTGAATTTTTACTGTGCTAGTTAATTTCATAATTAAATGTTACCCAGGTGCTGAGTTCTGACTTTCTATCTCTAAGAAATTTCCTGAAGAGAGGTAATTTCAAGTTAGGTAAGGCTATTAAATACATGCAAAGAAGTTAAAGGATAATTGGAAACAACAAAGAAGGGGGTAGGGGCCTCCCTGGTGGTGCAGTGGGTTAAGCAATGCACTGTGAAGCAAACCTCAGCCACTGCAGCACAAGTTCAATTCCCTGCTGCCTGCCAGGGAGGGGACCCACATGGCGCAGCAGACCTCTCCTGCTGTGCCTGCTACTCCCTTCAGCAGTGTACTTCTGTTGATCTGCCTGTTCTGCTCCCTGCTCTGTCTGTGGTGAATCCTCTCACCCTACCCCCACACCTCTGGCCTGTACCCCAGTGCTTGTATGCATAAATAAATAAATCTTTAAAAAAAAAAAAGAAGGGGGTATATATAGTGAATCTTATAGGAATGCATTTGGCTGCAAATAACAAAATAGCTCAACTACATTTAGTTTTTAAATATGGATTTAGCTCTTCATAAGGAAGTTTTGGGTTAGTATATTGCCAGTGTTACAACACGGACAAATGCCAGTATCCTGCAGCATTCTAATGTTTTCCTGATAGTTTCAAACCATCACATTATTTTTTAAGTCAGGAAGATATTAGGAAGGAAATCTATCTCTTTAGGAAAGGCAAAGTTTTCCCAAAGGTCACACTCTCTGGTAGACTTTTCCAAATAATATTCAAACCCCATAAAATTAAATGATATTTTTATCTGAGTCACATGGGTACCTTTAACTGTAAGGTAGTCTGGAAAATTAGGCCATAGGATTACTATCATTGGCCTAGTCCATACATGATCCCTTGCCTGGGTGCTGGGCAGAGTGCCATCACAAACAAAATCAGAGATTGTTAGCAACTATGGAAAAATCACTGCTGTGTTGGACTCAGGGAACACAGCAAAAGAGAGACAACAGGTTAATAGGTGGGGTCATCAGGAGGGTGAAGGAATAATATTTTAAGTAAAATGTTGACTATGGATCAACAGAGATATTTAAAATACAAAACATAATTAAGCATAACCAGGCAGGAAAAGTAATATGTATAAAGGAAGCTAGGGTAGAATAGCTCTGTCTAGAAAGAAGAATTCTTAAAGAGAAATGAGTTGGATAAATTTAGATAGATGGAAAAATCAGTTGTTGGATGGTATTACTTATTTCCTTATTTTACTCTACCAAACTGACTGGTTATTAGATGGTCAAGAATTTGGGAACTCAGTAAATTGGGATTATACTTTCTTTCAATCATTCACAGAACAAATGCAAATCATAGAAGACAAAAATAAATTTGAGTACAAGGTCATACTGTTTAAACAGTACAGAATATAATGACAAATTAATAAAAATTATAAAAATATCTACAACATAG
The DNA here is from genome assembly GCA_019455555.1 of Galemys pyrenaicus. NCBI lineage: Eukaryota > Metazoa > Chordata > Mammalia > Eulipotyphla > Talpidae > Galemys > Galemys pyrenaicus. Next base: position 591,280 of record JAGFMF010011501.1, read on the forward strand.
ATATTACATATATGGACATATATTTAAACCTATATTAACATAAATACATATTGATCAAAATAAATTAGTTGCCTATATAGATGGTTTAAATTAGATCAGCAAAAAGAGGTTTTCTCTCTCTTTAGATTGATTGCTAGCTTATGGTTCCTTATTGCAATCATTAAAAATGAAAACAAAACAAAACAAAAAAACTTTTAGTGAGGAGAACCAATTTCTTTTCAAATGACTAACAGTTAAATTATCAGTTATGGGAATAGCAGTCATGGGAACAGCAGTTAGCTAATTAGTTATATAATGGAATATTATGCAACCAGCAAAATGATGTTGCTTTATATTAACCAATGTAGACTATTGTTTATAATATAGTGAACTCCAATGAAAGTGATTCAATTAAATCACTTTATATAATTGCATACAAATACATATTTATGTGGATTAATTTAGTGTGCTCAAATATATAGCAAAATATTAATAAAGGCTTTTGCTTGATAAGACTTTAAGTGATTTTAATATTAATTTACTTTGATTATATTTAAAAATTTTTCAAATTATTGTGCATGTTTTTGTAGTATAACAGTTCCTTTTAAAGGTATGAAGTATATGCAATCTTTTCCCAATATTTTGATTTATGTATTGAACTAAATATATTTTTATCACTAATTCTATTAATATATGATTTTGTCCTATCACACACTAGACTTCCAATAGATACAAATTTTATACTTCAACCAGAAATGTATCTGTTGTACATTATTTTATTTATTGAAAAATCAACTGTACTCTATTTAGAAATTATTTTGAGATGCATTCTAATAAAACCTCAGGTATAATATTAAAAATATTAAGAAACAAAAAAATTGTTAAAATATTTAATGGTGGTAAGAAATCAGCATATACTGACCATCTATTATGTACCAATTTCTTACTAGGTCTTTTAGCTATATCCTTCCATATGAGGGAAAAAGAGTGGTGGAAAAAGTGAGGAGCAATTCCATTAATTTTATTAAATTTAATTATAAATTATATTGAGCACAGAAAGTAATCATGAGATTCCCTGAAGCTACAAAATGATTTACTTATTGATTAAAAACAAAAATTGAACATACACATATTCTTTCTTCAGCAGTGATTTTTCAGAACAGAAACTATAATTTGTAGTTACATATAGATGATTCATTTCTATTAGTTTCCCTGGCAATAAAAAGTATGTAAAATTTCTCATATAGATATGGCTTTGTTGACTTGGAATTAAAAAAAATTAACCAGAGTATCTTAATAGAATGTTAACTAACTGGGCCCAGACCACTGCATTTATCATGACTTGGAGCCCAGTACATAGGGTACTGGTGGGGTGGGGGAGTTGGTGGATGGGCAGGATCTACTTTAGACTTTACTTTTCAAACACATTTTCGCTCCTAAAGTCAGCCGGCTTTGAATGACACTAAGTTCAAGTTTCACTTTTTTGTCCTGAATCTGGGACACTTAGAATTCTATGTTGTTGGTTGAAGAGGCACTCAACACTGAAACACTAGATTTTCAAGTCTCAACTAGACATTTCATTGTGACAATTAAAGATTTTGAATTTTATTCTTTTCTTCTACAAAACCAACAGTCCTATCTCCACATGGAGCGATCATTTTATTTCAGTGAAAATTTTGAACATGATCAGGGATGAAACAATGACTAAAGAGCAAAATATATATTTTTAATTGTGACTATGACACATTAATTGACAGCATTTATTAACGATGGTCAACATTTATTGCACGAACATGCTGTGTACCATGCTAAGTGTATTACAGGTATTGTTCCCTTTCCTCCTCATATCCATCAGTGAAGTCAGGATTTTCTTCTTCCTTATTTTTCAAGACTGGGAAGTCAGGCAAGCTCTTAAGTTGCAGTTAGTAAGGGTTGGTGCTGAGATGACTCCCAGGTTGTCTGTTAACAGCACTCAAGTCCTGACAATTCTGCTATTTCGCCTCTTATAACCATTTGTCTCCAATCTCCTGCCACCACCTTAGTTCAAGTCCTCATCACCTCTTGCCAGAATTCTGAGCCAGAGACACCCTTCATAGGTGTACTGCCAAAATTTGAAATGCAAATCAGTTTCATGAACATTATTTTTAGTTGGAAGGTTTTTTTTTTTTTTTTTTTTCAGTCCTGGGTCCACAGAATGTTCTTTCAAATTTATCAAAGCGTCATATTTTAAAAATGTCATGGTTTTGTTTTTTATTGAATTACAGAGGAAGGGGCAGAAAGAAAGTAATTACATTCTATTGAGTTCCTAAGAAATTCCAGGCAACATTGCTTTACCTTTGAATTCTCAAACAGTTCTGCACCTACTCAAGGTATCTTCTGTGATTCATGATGTACTTGAGATATTGCATGTATTAATTAATTTAGGGAGTTTTAGAGTTAGACTATGAGGTAAATGATCAGAATTTCCAACTGTCAGAGATTGGACAAGTAAAAATCATCAGCAATATTTGGCTTTCAAACAAGTGATTTTTTAAAAAGGATTTATTTATTTATGCATACAAGAACTGGGTTGTAGGGCAGAGGTATGGCAGGGGGTAAGGGGTGGGAGGATTCACCAGAGACAGAAGGGATAGCAAAACGGGTAGATATATTGAAATACACTGCCGAGGGGAGCATTGGGTGAGGCAGGAGAGGTCTGCTGCGCCATGTGGGTCACCTCTCTGGCCAGGGATGAACTCAGGCTATAGTAGCTGGCCGTAGCTTAATAGTGCTGAGACTTTACCTTTGCACTTCCAGAGAAGTGCAAGTGATTTTTTGATTTATTGATTCTAAATATTTATTGTGATGAACCTAAGCAATGGCTAAAGTTGTATGAAAATAAACTTTGCCTTGATGGTCAAAAGTAGATTTTTTTTTCCTGGAAAAACACTGTAATTTGCCTTTTTTTAAAAATTTATACATGCAAGAGAAAGAACAGGTGGATCTACTAAAATACACTGCTGAGAGGAGCAGTGGGCAAGACAGGAGAGGTCTGCTTTACCATGTGGGTCAGCTCCCCCACTGGAGATTGAATTTATGCTGCAGTAGCTGCGAATAGATTCATAGTGCTACAACTTAACCCCTTGGGCCACCAGGGAGGCCCTGCAATTTGTTTTGCTGATGTTTCATTGACATTATATTTGCTAGTTTTCAATGTTCTGCTACCTTCTTTCATCCCACACACAATACTTTCACAATGGTGGGATGATTGTGATGCCTGATGAAGAGATGAGGCTGGCTTTGGAAAGTTTTTAACTAATCTTTGGGTTTAAGAATTCATAGAACAATCTAGTCAATATTCTATCATTCTACTGAGTATCATATTACAGCGATAATTTTTCTGTCCACAAATAACTGCTTACCTGTTCTTGCCCCATTCTCTTTTTTCCCTGAAAGTGCTAATATTGGGGCACCCAAGGTAAGGAATGGGTATAAGAGTGTATAATAAACACAGATGGCTGATGTAAGCTGTTCCGGAAATTACCAGTCATTTAAGTTAAATACTATGAATTTGAAGCCCATTTGGGTGCTAGTTCTGTCAAGTGCCTCTCAACTTATCCCAGTTGTCTTAGTCAGCTACGGTTGCTATGAAAAATACCAGAGATTGAGTGGCTTAAACAGCAGACATTTATTTCTCACAGTTCTGGAGGCTGGGAAGCCCAAGATCAAGGTGCCAGCAGATATGCTGGTAGTGTAGGCCTTCTTCCTGGTTTGCAGATGGCCGCTTGTCACTTCCTGATGTGGAGCAGGAAGGAACTGCAGCCTCTGACCTCCTCTTTCAAGGGCAGTAATTCCATGATGATATGCCAACCCACCTGACCTCATCTAAATCCAATTGTTTCTTAAAGACTCATCTCTGAATGCCATCATTTGGGGGCTTAGCATTTCAACATACTATGGATTTTCAGTTCATAGCACAAAGGTTACATTTTAAGCAGTCTGTTCTATTTCTTTTGGTCTCTATAGGACAAGACATATATAATTGGAAAGAAGTGAATAGCTTATCTGTCACTCATTCCAACATACTTGTTTTGGCGGCACTCATCTCTACTGTCAAATTTAAAAATATTAGGAGAAAGTTCTAAGCAGAAAGTCCCTAAGTTTTGAGGCTTCTTCATTTGCTAAATTCAAGAACAGCATTAAGTATTATCCAATTAGCACAGATTTTCAAGAGGGCTTCTAAAAATGCCCTTTCTTTCAATCAGTACACACATGCACACGCATGCACACACACACAGAGGAAGGGTATTTTTCTTTTGGTGCTGTGACATTTTCCTATTACATTGAATGCTCATGGTCCCACATAAGGCTACTGCCAGGCAACACAGAATGGGGGCCAGGAGCTGGTTGGGAGTGAGGGGCAGGAAGCTAGGGATGTCAAACTAATTATTGATCCATTTACTATGTCTATTTAGTAAGTCATTCAGTCTCCAAATACTTTTGTAGTCTTTAAGGAAGACAAATGTTCACAGTTTAAATATCCCTAAATATATAACAGATGAACAAGCATGCTTTGGTGTGTAAATGCTGCATAGATTCAGAACCATCAAAAAGCCCCTCAAAAATGCTTTTCCATCTGCTGCTTCTAACTACATATCGCACATCCTGGCAGCGCACTTCACAGTGGTGTGAAAGATAGGTTCAAAGCCAACCTGGCAAAATCTATTTATCTTTTTTTTCCCTTCCCAAAATGTGTTTCTTTGTGCAGCTAAACTAGCAAACATATATCGGAACAAGATGCCAGGGCTAAGAGGAGGCACTTGTCAGGCCTTAATCATACAGGAGAAACCCTGCTTCACGTGCCCTAAGTCATCGACATCGAATTGCGTCTTCTTAGAAAGGATGAGTTGGAGAAGCCTTGGAGTCTGTGTTCTCGTTAAAACTCTGAGTGTTGCCTCAGTGTCCAAGGAAACTTGTAAGTCAATCAAACAAACCTACAAATGGAGTGGTCACAGAGCCCCCTACGGGAAGAGTGTGAGTTTTCCTTAGAAGAGTGTTCTTTAGTTCTCACTGAAGTAATTATATGCAGTTCAGAAGGTGGATTCATGAAAGGCACGTTCTCTTTTTTATTCAAGCAGCTCTCTAGCCTAGTTCCTCTCATGTTCTGCTCAGAGATGTGCATAAGTAGTGTGACAGTCCATGTGAAGACAGTGGTGGAATTAGTGACTGACTGATTAAGCTACATTTTAGAAATGATACAAAGGTTCATCTAGATAGTGAATATTTTTATTTCACAAGGTAAAAAAGTCTCCAGAAAGGTTAATACGTCATTACGTCTCAGACTGTAAAATTCTGTCTTATTATGGTGATACATTTTATAGGTGACCTGTTTCTTTTTCTTTATATCTATTAATGATGCTTTAGGCTGGTAGAGGGAAAAAATATTGGTATTAGCATTAGAGGGTATTAGATAAAGGACTTAGTATTATAGGTTTTAGCAGTTAATAAGAATTTACAAAGAAATCAAATCTTGACCTTAAAGTGAAAGCTGTATTTCCCTCATTATGTAAACTTTTTTTTTTTTTAATAAGTGGCAAGAACAATACTAGGCTTACTTAATGATTTATATTATCACTCTTGGAGATTTGAGATTTTGCTCAATTTATTTTTCTTGTGACAATTTAGTCCAATGCCATGTTTAATGCAGTGATTATCTCACTCTGGTTTGAGCCCTTATAATACCAAAACGAGGGGGGAAGGAATTTCCCTTCACCTCATCCACACTAATGGTGTAGCTTTCAACATAACCTATTTCATATTTGTAGCACGATACTAGACTCAAAGGCAGTTGAAGTATTATTTTGGGATGACTTGATAATTCACAATTTTTTACTCCTTCTGAACACTATCCTTTTTTGAATATTGTCATACTTTCACTCTGGGAAACTTATTCATGCATTTATTACACAAATATTCATTAAAGTCTTTTATTGACACTGAGGATATTTGGTGAGAATAAACATAGCCCCTTCACTTGTGGGACTTATAATCTAGCAAGAAAAACAAATGTTAAGTGAGGAAACAAACACAATGTGTGTGCATGTGTATATATACATATGTTCATTTATTCATTCTTTCATTCTTGTAATTGCTGTGTGCAATCACAAATTAAAAATCATGAAAAATGCAATCAGGATGTAGTAATAGGGAATTATGGGCAGGGAGATCTCCTTACAGCAAATAAAAGTCAAATAAAATCTTAGAAGCCTTGACTTTATGACAATACCTAGATCATGTGAGGAAGCAAGTCACATAAAGAAGAATGGCTAACCCAAGCAAAAAGAATTATATATGTGAGAGTCAAAGGCAGGAAAGATTTTCTTGGGCTTATGGCACTAAAAAAGAGGTCAGGTTGCCTGGAACCAAGTTGAAGAGAGGGAGAATGAAATGAAATGAAGCTAGATTTGGGAATCTGTTGAGAAATGTAAACTTTATTTCAAAAGCAGTAGGAAGCCATTGAAAGTGTTTGAGGAGGATGTTTTTGGATCTAAATATTTGTTTTTGTTTTACTGTGTTCAGTTGGAAAATTAAAAAGTAAAATCTGAGAGACCAGTAAGAAATGTATGCCAGAAGGTCAAATGAGAGATCGTGGTGTCTTGGACTAGGAGAAACAAGAATATGAAAGGATAGAAAAAAATTGTTTTCAGGACAGAGTTTGCAATAATGAAAATATTAATACTGATTATTTGTTTAGGGAGGGTAAGAGAAAGTAGTAAAGTGACACATTTTTGGTCAACACAATTCTAGATAACATTAAAACTTACTGAGATAGGCCACCTTAGTGAGGCAAGGGGTTAAGTGAGGCACTATGAAGTTATTATCTGCCACTGCAGCATGAGTTTGATCCCCAGCCAGGAAGCTGACCCACATGGCACAGCAGACCTCTTTTGCCTCACTCACTGCTCCCCACGGCAGTATATTTCAGTAAATCTGTCTGTTCAGCAACCCCCCACTCTATCTCTGGTGAATCCTCTCACCCCCTGCACCTCTGGCCTATACCCAGTTCTTATATGGATAATAAATAAATCTTTATTAAAAAAACCAGGAGAACCTGGGAAGAATCAGGTTTGTAGCATGTGGAAGGATTCATTCTAAATGAGTTGCTTATCATATTCAGGAGAATTCCATTGCCTGCATTTCATCTTAGAGGAAATTGAAGTTACAATCACTAATATTTATTGAGAACTTAGTGTGGCACTAAATCTTGTATGCAATAACTCATTAGTCTTCAACACACCTTTGAGGTAAAGACTACCATTTTCCTCTTCTCATGAGGATGTTGAAGTGCATAGAGATTAAAATAAAACTTGTACAAAATCTCATAGCTAATAAATGGAGTAGCTGGGAATAAAACCTGTATTGTATGGTCTGGTCCAGTAATTCACGGGTCAGATCCATTATCCTACACAAAAAGGTTTGTAAACTAAAACACATTTAGGGCACTGACAAGTAAATAAATTAGAGAAAGCAAAATCTCAATGTTGTATTATTCTAACAGTTGGGACAAATTGCTTTTAATCCTACTATAAAAGTTAAAATTGTGTTAAATACAGCTGTAACTGAAAGCATAACAAACAGGTAATATGTAAGGCATATAATGTGGGGTAGAAGAGATAGAAACAGAGAATTCATATATGCAAGTGATCTTTAGTTATTATCAGCTTAAAATAGACTGTTGTAAATTTGAGTTATTGTATGTAAACCCTGGTAACAACAAGGAAATTCTCTTGATAGTGGGAGTGGTGTGGTAACATATCTGAAATCGTGTGATCTTATGTCTCTGAATAATATACAATGTGTAAATAATGATACCTCAATAACAAATATTTCAAAAAATCTCTAGAAGTTACACATTTCTTTGAAATATACACTGACTAAATTCACCAGTTAGAAAAATAGAATAATCAATTAGATTTTTTTTTTTAAAAAAAGCCTCAAGATCTAACTATGTTTTCTACAAGAAACTTATTTTAGATTCAAGGACACACATAGACTAACGGGATGAAAAAGACATTCCATGCAAATGGGAGCCAAAATAGTGTGACTGGTATGTTAACATACAAAGTATGTTTTAAAATTTAAGTAGATTTAAGGTAAATTTAAAGTAGATTAAGGTAGATTGAAGTCAAAAGGACTCTAGGGACAGATCATTATGTAATGATTGATGCATCAATCTATCATAAGTATATATGTACCAAATGTACACATAAATATATAAAACAATTCTTGACATAGCTGAAAGGAGAACTGACAAAAATTCAATAATGGTAGTCGATTTCACTACCTCAATTTTAATAATAGAACATCCAACAATCCAATAGAAAATAAATAGACTGAGAACACTAAAAAACAAAACTGAACAGCTTACAAAGAAGTTTTTACCAAGGAAAAAATATATATATATACTTTTTAAGTGTGTACAAAACAATATCCTTCAGGATAGATCATAGGTCACAAAGAGAGTCTTAACAAATTTAGAAGAACAAAATCATTCCAAGTATCTTTCCCAAGCACAAGGAACTAAAATAGAACCAGTAACATCAATAAAATGGAAAATTTCACAAATGTGTGGAAACTAAATAACATACTGTTGAATAACCAATAAATCAGACAAAATCAGAGAATTTCAAAAACCTCAAAACAGAAAAATAAAAATATAGCCTACTAATACTTATGGGATGCAGCAAAAGAAGGACCAAGAGAGGAATTGATTGTGATAAACACCTATATTAAGATCTACCATCTGACCTAGCAATTCTGCTTCTAGATATCTAGATGAAGAATGCAAAAATCACCAATTTGAAGATGTGTGTGTGTGTGTGTGTATATATACCCCATGTTCATTGCAGAACTATTTATAATGACAAGTTATAGAAACTACCTAAGTGTCAAAAGACAGATAAAAAAAGTGTGCATGTGTGTGCAAGCACATATATGTATATGCACACACACAGTGGAATACTACACAGGTATAAATAAAGATGGAATCTTTCCATTTGCAACAACATGGTTGGGAAAAGAACATATGATAATAATCAGAAAGAGAAGACAGATACCAAATAACTTCAATTACAGGTGGAAATAGAGGGGAAAAAAAGAATCAGAAAAAATCAAACCAATAATAAACGCTTGACATCTGACTGCCAAAATGAGAAAACTAGAAGCAGTGGGAGCTGATCTGGGAGAGGAACTGGAGGAGGCCTAATAGAGCATGGTGGAGGATTACTGGAACTTTGGTTGTGAGCATGGTGTGAGAATATATACTTGTGGGGGATTTGAGCCTTTAGACCCCAAAACAAACACAATGATGTAAATCAATTTTACTCAATAAAAATAAAATAAAGAACAAAAAAAGATCTCAAACAACCCAACTTTACACTATATTACAATTAAAATTGAAGAGCAGCATAAACTCAGTTGGCAGAATGAAATAATTAATAAAGGTCAAAATGAAGGTAGAGAGTAGAGAAACAAAATCAACAAATTGTTAGCTAAACTAACTAGAAAAGAGGAGAAGGAAATAGATAAGATAAAGAAGGAATAATAAGTGAGGTAACAAATTATTTTATATTAAATATTGACTCTGTTCTTAATTTTCACAAATAAATATATCTTCCTCCAGGCACATAGAAAGGAAAAACGGCTATCCAATTTCACTTACTATATAACTTGTGATAGTGACATGGTGGCAATAGAGAAAGCATCAGAAATTGTTGTAGTTAGAACCTATGTTCTACTGTCTGCTTTTCTCTCACCATGTGTTAATCTACGAGAACGTGGGCACAGTATGGTTAGAATGTTTAGATAGAATTTCAAATCCAAATTTTATATTAAAAATCTTAGTTTTAAATATTGGCCCAATATTGTAAGCATTTTTCTAGTGAAATAAAACATAGCTGTAGGTCAAATCTGATCTTGTCTGTGGAAGACAAGTTTGTGAACCATCTTTAAAAGAAATCACATTTCTTATGGGACATAAGATGTTCTTATGGGACTATAAAATATTCTGAGGAATAGTTAGAGCATGGATTTATATATATAAGATATAAACTATATAGCAAAAAGAGATGTGCTCATTCAAAAAGATGAATTGATGCTGGTCAAGCATGAAACATTTCATATACACTGGGTCTCTATAGAGATTCCCTGTGAAAACAGATTTAATATCTTTTGTATTTAGGTAAGAATTGCTTTTAGTAGTAGTTTATAAGTTTGAATCCTAGATCTTGTGACTTTGGGTAAATTATTTAAGATTTCTTAGCCTTAGTCTCCTGAACAATAACCATGGTGAAATCTATCTCATGAATATAGTGATCAAAATAGTTCATAAATGATTTCTGACATTGAATAGTTACTCAATCAAGGGTAAACATAATTATTATAGTTTATATCATTATATAATTTGCTTTCTATATCCTAACATGTTCACAACATTTTGTAAAGACCATTAAATTGCATAATCTTTATTATGTGTATAGTTCAATGTCTCTGACCTTCAGTCAATGCTGGTTATCATTTTTTTTTTTTTTTTTTTGGAGTGACAGCCTATGTTACCCAGGGACACACAGTGAATAATTGCGCAATATTGTAGCTCTGGGCAGTGGATTCATAGCTTTGATTAACCCTGATGATGCTCAGTGGTCCTATTTCTAAGTTTCAGATTGTTAATAATTTTGCAATTTCTCTAAAATTAAGGTTAATTTTTGTTTTGTTTTTGCTGACTATAGTTCTCAGAGATTCTGAACTGCACAGATGGGCTTGCTTAACACTTTTAGGACACTCAGATTTCAAAGCAATTCCCTGTATCACAGATTCTTTTAGAAAACAATTCTTCTAGAAGTGTCTGCCAGAGTGACCAGCTATGGTTTTCTGCCACTCGTTTTTCAACATTACAAAGCACACTGAAAAGGTTCTTTTCCATTCTGTCTAGACACCTTTTCCTAGACAACATCCTGAAATATAAGAATAAGCACAAAAATGAACATTACATCAAATATACCACTGAGAGGAATGATAAGTTTAACAGTTTCCCATGTGGGAGGCATATTGATGGTAATTATCTTTCCTCCTTCACTCAGCTTTCTGGGCCCTTCTGTAGTGGTTGGGACGGTCTGATCATGCTCACCACATATTTGAAGCATGTTTTGATTGGCTGGGAGTCTACTGTGACTTGAGGGGAAATGGTCCAGGGAGTTGAAAGGGAATTGTTTTCTATGATAGTCTGTGCTGCTCATTGCTAGTACTCACGGGAAATAGATTCTCACAAGGACCTAGTGAGTGACCAGCATGTTTAAAATAAAAATCAATTAGTAAGATTTTTCCACGTGAAAATTATTTTCAAGGACTAGTTATGGAAACTTATTTGTTCTTCATGATAGATTATTTTATTCTAGATAGGGGTTACACTTTAAGCCACCAGAACATCAGCTGACACAGAAACTCTTTTGAATCATTTTGTTAGCTGACAGACATGAAATATTGCCTGTCTATGAAGACCTTCACACTGACATCTTTTTACCAGATATTCTCAGAAAACAATTTTTGAGTGGAACCTGAAAACTTTCTAAGCATGTGCTAAGTACCACTAATATGTTTCAAATTTTCCCAAATTTTAATAATTGATACACGATCACAATTTCCTATTAATTTATATTACTAGCACCAGAAAAAAGAATACCATTACTTTACATATTTGAGCGTTCTTTGCTGTTTGTTTTAATGGAACTGAAAGAAAAATTAAGATAGCTTGAAGACTTAACCTTGGCTCCATTTGTTCCTAGGAAAAGGTACATCTGCCGGTGGGAGCTTTTCACGTCAAACAATGTTCATGAAAGCTCCTCTTCAAACTTAATACCATTAGGGAGACTTAAAAAATTATTGTATTTATGTGTGTACACATATATGCATGTGTTTGTATTAAGCATATATAATCTATTATATGTAAATAACAACTTATATGTAGTTAATTGGAACCTAGCACAGTATCTGTTATAGGACACTCAGTAGAATGGTGGCTATTCAGAGATACAGTGAACTAGCAAAAGAGGAAGGAACATGTACTTTCTCTTTAACATAATGATCAAGAAATTTAGCCAACTGAGAGGGCAGGGGTGTAATTTATGACATTCACTGACATTATATGGTAATGTTTTTTATCCACATAATTTTCTGTCTCCTCCTCACTGTCTTTATAAGTTGAAATTCAGTATTAAATTGCTTGTTGCAGATGCCACCTCATGATTATGACTCTATGGAAATAATTATCTCCAAACAAACCTAGAAACACATTTTTAGGGTTGTATTTTTTTAGACAAGTAAATATGGTCCAGCTTATCTCATTGCTCTACTTCACCCAGTATGTTTTTGCCACCAGTTGATCTGATTGTACTCCCTGCCTGAATCAGGTTTTATGAATCATTTAGTCATCCCTGAAACTGTAAAATCCATAAACTAAATTGGAAGTTAGAAAAGAATAACCTTGGTGAACTGGGTTTCACATCAGCCCTACAGAATCTGATGCTAATACTGGGAGAAAATCACATTTGGTTATTCAACTATTTCTAGGGCAGTTTCAGTTTTTCCCGAAGAAATAATCATGCTTCAAATATGATATTTCTGTGGGAAAATACATACTTTTTATCCTGTATCCAGTCTTAAGGTTGAATTAAAAACATTTTATTTTCCTTGTTGTTTTTTCTAAGCAGGTAAAATTTCTAAGTGATTTCTCTGAACCACCAATGTCTCACATAGGCAAAAAGCAATTGTATGTTTGCTGCCAAAATGTGAAAGAATTAACAGAAAGAATTAACAGCATTCAATAGTAATTTAGTCTCAGATTTAATGTTTCAATTAAAACTTAATAAGCATGCATGAGATGTATTTACAGTGTATGTTGAGTAGTGGTAAAAAAAACTTGTTTTGCCCACTTTTGCAAACTGGTAGATAGAACATATTTGTTTACTTGTAACATGATAATTCCTCGAGGTGTGAACACTAGGGTATGGAAGAGGTGAAGAGACAAACATTATAACAGGTATTCTGCAGAAGTGTCAAGAGATGCAGAATGTTGCAACACAAACAAAAGATGGTGAATTGAAAATGATCTGTCCAGGGGTTGAACTAAAATTCTAAAAATGGCAAATAATCACATTATGTTGCTTGATTCATGAATCTTCAGAAATAATTGAGATGGATTCAAGAAAGAACGTTGAATTGCAATTTTTGAATAGATAGTATTTCATTATTAATGGTTAGTGTATGTGATGGATAAACAAGCAATTATCTATTTGCCCTGTCATATAACTAATAACCATATTTCATTGTCTTAACTTAAAGCAATATTTTTGTTCAGTGGGTAAAATTATACCTACTTAACTGAAGTCATCAACAGACTTCTCTATTGTACCTTAATAACAAGTAAAATGATAATTGAGTATAAATAGGCATTTGTGAATTAGTAAACCAAATATCTTAGTTTGTAATATTTTTAAGTGAATGATTTTATAATTTTAATTGAATTAAGTACCTAGACTTTTAAAATTTTGAAATGTTCTTGTCAATATCAATTATTTTATGCTTAGTAAAATGGTAAAAAATTGACAATGTCTGATGTAACTCAAACCTCTCACTCCTCTAGTCCTCTGAATCCTAAGGTCAATTTTAGAAAAGTCTACTGGTTTCTTGGAAGTTATTATTTTCCTCAATAATTGCTCAAATTTTGTTTTATATTCTTCTCTTCTTTTGATGTACGTAAGACATTTCATTTTGAAAAGAGAACATATGCTTAAGAAAAAGGACAAAATCTTACTATTAAATAAGCATGTTTCAAAGAGAAAAGTAATGTCTCAATATGTCAGGGAAGTATCTGATTTAAAAGGAAAATGCCAGTCTTTCCTTCCACTAATTCAGTTTTTAACCAAAAATTTAGAAAAGTCTAACTCTTCAAATTACATTAAAAATTAAATCCATGCATGTAATTGAATAAAGCAAGCTCTTAAGCTATTCAATCTACTATATATCTATTTTTTTCCACCCTAATGCAAAATCATTTCAGTGAAAAAATGAAGTTAGCAATATGTAGCCAAAGCACCCAGGCAAGTTAATGATTTTTTTTTTTTTTCTCTCTACCAGGTTGGTCTGGCACTTTGTAGACACTGCTAAGCCAGCTCATGTTAGTGCTTAAAGTAAAGTGTTTTGGAGTTTTGCACAGTTGTTTTTTCTCATTTTGATGGAACTTTTGTTTTCTGGAAATCTTTGAGAAATTTGTTATCCAACACTACTTAAACAACCTGTTGCCTTATAAAAAATTTAAATATCATAACAAAAAGAATATATTGAATGTGAGAACAGTGATGTTTCTAAGAACATTTCAGTCTTTTTCAGCCAACTAACACTTATCACAGAATTGATGACCACAACACATGGCTTTTTGAAGAAGAGAATATTTAAGTCACAAGGTAAAGAATATTACTTAATGTATGTAGCCTTTGTTAATCTATATAATCAATTTAAAACCACAATTACTTTAAAGTTTTAAAGAACTAAGTTATACACACAAAGCAATGGACCATTTTTGTTTTTACATAAATTTAGTATCCACTATTAAAATTTATATCTTAATATCTATTTGGTTTAATACCCTTAATTTTTATGTGATTTTCTCTGATTTCTAGAGCACATACACACATTCACAAACATAGTTTCATATAATAACACATCACATGCATTTTCTTTTTTTTAATTTAATTTTTGATTTTTGTGTATAAGATCTAGGGTGTAGGCCAGAGGTGTGGGGTGTATGTGGGAGGATTCACCAAAGTGGGGAACAGAACAGATGGCTCTGCTGAAATACACTGCTAAGGGGAACAGTGGGTAAGACAGAATAGGTCTGCTGTGCCATATGTGGGTTAGCTCTCTGGGCTATTTATTTAACCCCTAGGCCACCAGGGAGGCCCCTGACATGCATTTTCAAACAGCATACACCTGCAACATATTTGCACATGTACTCATGTATTTGCACATAAACTCATGTAGTGCTTATGGACCAAGCAAAATGAAACCAAAAGGAAATATAGACAAGAATAGGTGTAAACTTAGTGATGGTGACATTTATTATTTCCTCTTATGTTTGAAAGAGAGTTAACACATATGGGGAAAAGGAAACAGCTCATTTGAATGTAGCTAGATTCAGAGTTTAACTGAAAGCATGGATTTCAAATAATATATGTAGTTGTACACTGAATTAAGAACTTAATATTCTCAGTAAAGTTTCACCTGAATTAAAATGAAAGTAGTTTCAGTCTGGAAGAAACTTATGGATGCATCCACTGTCCCTAACGGTGACAAGTATTCAGATGACACCTTGTGTATTTCACTGGTTTTGACTATAGTTAGAGTTTGGGGGCCACTTGGCAACAATCTGTGATTCAATTTCCTTTTCAGTCAGCACTACAGACAAATAGATCTGGCTCTACTAATGATTACTACCATTTCCCCCAGATTTCCATGTGTTCTTTGGCAGAGGAAGAGACAGTTTAAAGATTTTCCCTTTAAGCAATGAAATTTTGAAATCCCTATGCAACATTCTGTCAAAGCACTCACTACTCTGACATCACCAAGCAGTTCCCAGCTCTGGATATTTCTCTGAAGTTCTAATAAAAGTAGTATCAGTATTCTTAGTTCTTAGGGTTTCCTTGAGCCAGAAAAAAAGAAATAATGATTTTTTAAAGGTATTACTTAATTTCATTATAATGTTAAATTTTTGGACTAATGTTTTTTTCTTCCTAATCTTCTTCTTATTTTTTACTGAGGTAACATTGCATTGTAATATTACATAGGTTTCAGGTGTGCATCATTATAACTCAATATCTGTATAAATGCAGATGGTTGCCCCTAACAGATCAATTCTTTACCATACAATGGATCCTTTTTACCAGGATCCTACTACTTCTCCCTTTCCTTCTGGTACCAGCTAATCTGGTCTTATAGTGTAAAAGTTTGTTTTGTTTTCTTTTGTTTATTCCTTTGGTTCAGTTTCTTCATGTTCCATGTGAATGAAATCACAGGCGTTTTCTTTCTCCATCTAAGTTACCTCACTAAATATAATACATTCTAAAATACATCCATATATAACACATCCATGTTTTTGCAAATGGTAGGAGTTTGATATTTATAAGTGAATACTATACCATTGTGCACACTAAAGTTTTAATAATAATGTGAACTTATTTAAATCTTGAAAAAATGAAAGGATCTCCTTGCCTTATATTATCTGGGTGGTGACCGAAAACATTTTTTTGTGTGTGTTACAGTTTCCTCACTCTCCGTGCCTTTGTAAACAGTATCCAGACTTTCTTTTGGGTATTTTCTCCTCAGAATGTAGTCCACAGCAACTGAGGCAGCAGACCCAAGTCAAAGACATCAGATGCTCCCTTCTTGATGTTTGAGCCTTTGGGAGGCTGAAAAATGGATGCTGGGAAAATTTTTTCTAACCTCCATTTCCCACAAAATAACAAATATATTCATAAAGAAAAAATTAAGATATTGAAAATATTACTTAAAATTAAATAATTTTAAGAAATCACTGTGTGAGACATGACTCTAAATGTCAGTTAAATAGAGAAAGAAAATCCCATATGATTTTCCTCATATGTGGAACATGAAGAAATGGAACCAAAGGAATAAACAAAAGAAAACAAAATAAACTTTTAGACTATAAGACCAAAATAGTACCAGAAGGAAAGGGAGAAGAATTAGCAGACAAATCAGTAAAAAGGATCAATTGTATGGTGGAGAATTGATCTATTAGTGGCAAACATGATGCATTTATACATATATTGATTTATAATCATGCACACATGAAACTACATAATATTATAATGCAATGTTTAATTCAATAACTATATCCTCATGATAATATATATCAATAGTAGTACATCCTCAGCACTAGTGTCCACCATGGTGGTGTTACAGTGATGCCCAAGCTGGAAATGTGCTCTTTGGGTGGGAGTCAGAATCTGCATTTGTAATATCCTCCATTGGTGCTCACACCAATGAGGATGTGGAGAATGACTGTAAAGTTACCTTATGTTTATAAATTTGAATTCTAAGGCCAGTTCAATGTGGATGGTTGTACCTGGTAGGTAATTTTTCTTTCTTCAGATACATTATCATCTAGGTTTCTCCTATCTTCTGATCCCTGAATCCATAGAGTCTCAGAATCCTCTGCTTTTAAATGCTGGTGAGGGAAAGAGTTACTTCGAATTCAGACCCATTCCTTAAAAATTCTGGCCTAAAAGTGACACTCATCACTTTCACTCACAGTCTGACAGCCATACTTAAAGACACAGAAGTCTGGGAAATGTAGTGATTGGCTAGGCAGCCATATTTTTTTCTCTATTAGCAACTACATAAGCTAGCAAATGGAACCCCAAATACTTGATAAATTGTTCAACTGTAAAACAACTGTCACTTAATCATAGGAGCTTAGACTTTTTAACTGTAAAAAGATAAAAAAATGATCCTTTATATTTCCCCTGAAAGTGAAACCATCTGATATTTTTCTCTTGCCTTCTGACTTATTTCACTAAGCATAATTCCTTCTTGCTCCATCCACGTTTCTACAAATGACTCTAGTTTATTTTTTTTTGATTGCTGAATAGTATTCCATGGTGTACATGTACCATGTCTTCTTGATCCGGTCATCTATTTTTGGGAAAAAAATCTGAATTCTGAAACTAAAAAAAAAAAAAAAAGAAAAAAATGAATAACCTGACTGTTGTGATGATGAAATGATGCAAAGTATGAACATCTTTATAATATCTCTGTCACTGGAAAATTGTACAGTATTATGATTTATCAAAATGAAACTTACATATACCTTTATCATATAATTGTGGGTATATACAATATAACTAAATAGCTATTTATGATAGTGAAAATATACATTTGAATTATTAGTGATACATGTGCTACCAATACTCTTACCAGGAATAGTATGCTATAGCACAGAATGATTGTTCATAGATTTTTTTTGTCACAGTACTTACTTTAAAAAATAGGATCAGAAAGTTTTATGGGATATAAACTTTCAGTTCTTAGCTGAATAAGTTGTAGAGATCTAATGTACACTATGGTTATTGCTGGGTTACGGTACTAATGCAATATTGCATATTTGAAATATGCTAGAGAGTAGAAGATACTGTTTCTCACCACATGCACACAAATTAATGGCCAGTTGAAGTGAAGGTGTGTTTATCATTTCATGTATCTTGAATCATCATGCTGTATACTTTAAATAAATGCAATTTCTGTACCTCAATAAAACTGAAAACATAAAAAAGAAGATAAACATAAAATCTTACAGAATCTAATCTCTTCACAGTGAATGCAAAACAAAGTAAGAACACCTGTCATGTAGAATTTCTGAAATGGATTTTGAAAAAGGAAATAGACTTATTTTTGACTTTGAAAACCCAGAGGTTCTACACAACACACAAATAGTTGTTCTACTTTCCTAATCCTAGTTTATAAGATTGGATCTTCTTTTTCATTATTTTGTTGGAAATAAAACAGCAACACATAATAACCAAATATATCCTTTTCAATGAAGATTTTCCTTCAGGAGACAGGACACCTAGGCTGAACTAAGGGGAAGATACAGTTATTCAGAGATGTTATATACAATCTTCTTCTGGCATAAATTTTATCAGGGTTTAATAAGATGCATGAATTGATTAACATTAGTCCATGTTAATTTGTTTAGTAGATTATCAGACGCATTTACTCAAAGCAGCTTCACTTTATACTATATGGAGGCATAATGTATCCTCTCAGTCTTAACAAAAGGCCTCTTAAGACAGGAAAACTTGCACTAAGGCAATAAGAAAATGTGAAGGTGGGCCTCCCTGGTGGCGCAGTGGGTTAAGCAATGCACTATGAAGCAAACCGCAGCCACTGCAGCATGAGTTCGATCCCTGCTGCCGGCCAGGGTGGGGA
>JAGFMF010011501.1:610343-663804 GCA_019455555.1 Galemys pyrenaicus
TCTGCTCCCTGCTCTCTGTGGTGAATCCTCTCACCCCCCCACACCTCTGGCCTGTACCCCAGTGCTTGTATGCATGAATAAATAAATCTTTAAAAAAAAAAAAAGAAAAGAAAAAAAGAAAATGTGAAGGTATCAATTAAAATACTCATGGATTGACTGTAGTCAATCTGAAAAACTGAGTGCTTGGTAGCCATTAAAAAAATAATGTTGGCACAGTAACAAAGCACATCTATTGTTTCTATTTTTACATTCTGTCCTATGTGACACTCATGTTTTCTTCTGAAAGTTTTATTTCTAGTATTGAGGTCTTTTATTCATTTTCAGTATTTTTATAGATAACAAAGATGATGGTCTGGCTTTATTATTCTGTACGTGGAATATACATACTCATTTTTAAAATATTAGTAAATACTAGTTGTATGAGTTGTCTATCTGTGCATCCCAGCTTCCTTGGAGTGGACCCAAGGGAGGATTTGTGTTCAGGCATTTCATCAAGGAACTGCTTAATTAACATGAAGCTAGTAAGGGAGTGAGGGAAGCAGAATAGGAGATGAAAGAAGTAACTAAAGCAAATTGCAACTGCGTATGAAGTTCCAGCTCCATCATGAGCCTCCAGAGAACTTTAGTGGACAAACTACAGATTAGGAAAGAGTTTCATACTCCTAGTATAAGGGTTACATGGGAGTCCTGTAAATTTCCAACACTTCCAGTTCTCTGTCCATGTTGTTAGAATAACTGCAGTGGTTCAAATGACTTCCAAAGAAATTTTTAGTTTCAAGCCATGTCAAACATAAGATACGGGAGCTGGGAGCAGGGTACCCCTGAAAGTTGAAGACATGTGGACAGAGCACCCCATGGTGTTGATTTCAGTATCACTATCTTCAATTAAGAAATAAGAAATAAAAGTTATAAAAGTGCAATCGATTTTTCTGGTTGACATGATTAGTTAATGGGACAGATCATATGAATCATGAATCCCAAGTCTATGACTCAAAGCTTGGACCTTAGAAATTAAAAAAGAGGAATATATGGGGAGCACGTTGGAAGTAGATGGTGGTTGAGATGAACAGGTTACATTGGAGTATGCACAAACCAATAACTGGGAACCCCATGAGCATCCTTCTGGACTTCTTCCCTACCTGCCGAAAACTGGAATGCAGTGATGAAGACTTGAATTAGAGAAGGCATGAGAATAAAGGGAGTTGTAGTTTTTTTATTCCCAAATGTCTGTGTTCTTTCAGTAAATGTTGCTAGGATAAGTGGATATTCACATACATAAGAAAATTTGAACCCCCAACTAGTCAAAGAACTAAATGTAATCACTAAAACCATAAAATTCCTAGAAGAAATCATCAGAGTAAGTCTTTATGATCTTAATTTGGCAATGATTTCTCAGATGAGGACACCAAAATCACAGACAACAAAACTAAAAATTAAATTGAACTTCATAAAAATTAAAACTTTTTGTGTTTTGAAAGATACTGCCCAGAAGGTGAAAAGGCAACCTTAAGAATAGGAGAAAATATTTTCAGATCTAGAGTACATAAAGAAAATTTAAAAGCTAACAATGAAAAGGTATATGGTATATTAAAAAGAACAATCAGAAAAAGGGGACACTTGACAAGAGATACTATTTGACCCATCAATTCTACTTCTAGGTATGTACACAAAAGAAATAAAAATATATGCTCACAGAAAAAACTTCTGTACTAATATTCAAACAACATTATTTATAATGATGAGAAGATAGGGACAACCCAAATTTTCACTATATATTTAAGTGTGTATCCTTATAATAGAATATTATGAGCCATAAAAAGGACAAGCTGCAATGTGGATGTTACAGTCTGAATGAAATTGTGTCCATTCCAAAGTCATATTGAAATCCTAACCCTCAAAAGTGATTAAAGTTGTTAATAGCTGGGTCCTTTTGGCAGTTGATTAGGTCACAAGGGTGGAATCCTCATGATGGCATATTTAGAGAAATATCCAGAATACTTATTTCTATAGAGATTGGAAGTAGATTTGTGATTGTTTTAGGCCAGAGGAAGGGAGAATGGGATAATTACAGCTAGAGACAATGAGGTTTCTTTTAGAGGCCATCAAAATGTTCAAATTATCTGATGGTTGCACAACTGTAAATGTGTTCAAAATTCTTGAATTGTGCACCTTTAAGATGGGCAAATTGTATGATGTGTGAATTATATCTCAATAAAAGTTTAAAAAGGTCAAAAGCTCATGTTACTAGTAACAATAGTAGCAGTAATTGAAAGACTTCTCCGTTGTAAATATTCAGGGGGAAAACCTGGAATTCAAGAAGCAAAGCATTCCTGTAGGGCCATACTGGCAGGTGATTTATGGGATCGAAGGCTCTCTCACAATTAGAGTAATGAAGCTCCTAAAACAGAGCGGGTGCTGGATTGTGGAACAGTCACTCCCTGACTCTCCACAGCCAGGTTCACTCTGTGGGGAAAAGTGAATTTTGGAAGTGCTCTGAGGAGTGCTATTCTTTTGCCACCTGCTGGCCCCCTCTGCTTCTTGAATGCATGCCTGGACTGAAGGCAGCAGGGGTCCTGGGCTGGGCTTCTTTTGGAGTTGGGAGAAACAGTGCACATGGCTCCAGATTGAAGGCGACTTCTTGTGAAATCAGCAGGGCGGGTAGTTGAAGAGCATGCGAATATTGTGCATTTGTAAATATTTGAGCACATCTGCTTAGCTCCCTCCCAAAAAGCCACTGGGAAAACCTGCCTCGCATTGTGCCATGCAATGCTGCTACCCTGCTCTAATTGTCAAATCTGTTGAGTGTTTTTCTCATGCACACAAAAATTAAATATCCCTCTCCTCATTCATGATTAATTCAGCTGCAGCGCTGCACTGTGTCACGCTGCATTTTTAAAAGTAATTGTTAAATTCTACCTCATAATCAGAGCAGTTTTAATTAACTTTTTGTCAGTTAATCTTTTTTTCCTCATACATTTTCCATAGCTAGTGTGTATATGGTGTGTCTCTGCCCAGGAGTTTGCAGCCCCTCGGTATGAATGCTTAAGTCCTGTCAGTGCCGATGGGTGGGCCACATGTGAGTAGAGAGAGGGGCCTCGCAAGCTTCATTCTGCTCAGCTTTCCTGGGTCTTGCTGTTTATGTCATTTGCATTAAGTAGTTCCTCCATAGTCGCTCATTTACAAGTTGCAAATTTCAGCCTGCCTTTTCTCTTTCTCCTAGAAGTTGTTTTCTGTCTGGGAGAGAGGTGGCTCATAGCAGGAGTGAAAGAGTGGACAAACTGGGTGAGAGGAAGGAGATCCAATCTGAAATGTAATGTTAAAAGTGTCCCTAGGAAATTTGTGCAGCAAAGCTAGCCCTCACCTAGGAGGGTCTCCTGATTTTTTTTTTTAAGATTTATTTTTTTATACATGCAAGAACTGGGGTATAGGGCAGAAGTGTTGGGGGGTGGTGAGAGGATTCACCAGAGACAGAATGGGGAGCAGAACAGATCTACTTAAATATACTGCTGAGGGGAGCAACAGGTGACTGGAGAGGCCTGATGCACCATGTGGGTCAGCTCTCTGGCCGCGGATAGAACTCATACCTCAGTGGCTGCTGATAGCTTGCTAGCATTAACTTTAAACCCTGGGTGGTGTACCAGGGAGACCCTGGGGTGACTCCTTTAGCATAGTAATTTTACCAAAGTGACATTTCACATATTTAAACTTTTTTTTTGCTAAATTCATCCATCAATCATATATATACCCTTCAACTTATGTCTGTTTGCTCACATCTTTTATCCCTCAAATAAATGTCTTTTATTATGCCCCTAACAGAAAATCCATTCCATGGTAAATGTGGATATCCCTGTTTTCTTTCTTGAAAGGTGTCTGAGTTTTAAATGCGATTGTGTTAGCTTTGCTAAAAGTTTAAAAAATGTGCACATCTGTGTAATAGTGCCACTACTCCTGCTACTTCTAGCAAAACAGTCACTTTTTGGTATTTATAGGATATATTTTTCAGGATATCACATCAGTTTCTCAGTGTTAAAAAGCATAAAATTGAGGAAGTAGGAACTGATAATTCCCTATTTTAGAATCTGATGCTAAAATGCTGAGAGATTAAATAAACACACCAGATGTTCCAATTGCTAGTTAAGTTATTTAAACAGAGTGTGGTCAAACCCTAGAAGAGGGAATACTTTCACTCTAAGAACATTTGTGCTGAGGTGTCGCCATATTGAATTTGTTAATTAACCTGTTCTGCTCAGTCAGTCTTAAGGATTCAGAGTTACTCAGATAAAAATTGTGCCAAAGGGTTTCCTACTAAGAAATACATTAGAAAGTAACTTAAAGGCGAAGCGTGTTTTGCATGATGTGCTTTAAACTAAGATTAATAGCCTATGGGATTCAGTGTCTGTGTTTAAGTCTGGATAACCGACAACATATGTGGATAGACAAACAACTTAACCCCTGTAAGTCATCTGTAAAATGGGAATAGAAAGATTCCTAACATCACTCCGCTTTTATAATGATTGAAAGAAAGTATTTCAATGTCGTCAGCACAGTGTAAGTTCTCAGTAGTGGTTATGATGATGAGGATGTTCGTATTTTTCTCTGTGGCCAATAGAAAATCATTCCTATCATTCAGCACTTCTAGCACATTGGGTCCAAATATCTGTCATAGAATTTATCCTGACCTGACCTGCCTCTCCTAGAAGGAAACACTCACCTGTGAGCACCTAGAGGACCAGTTCCATGCTTATTTAACTTGTGTGTGCCTCCTGTAGCCCTAATACACGATTTTTTGTGCTAGCTGTGCATGTTGTCCATCATCGCTAAGTTGGAACTGAATCTTCATTTCTGTTCTTTCACTCACTCTTCAATATTTAGTAAACTGCTACTGAAAGATGAATAAAGTGTAGTTCCTATCCTCAAAGCATTCAAAATTGAGTGAGAAATTATCTGTGTAGACACACAATTAGAGAACTGTACGGAGTATAGTTGTTCCCTCCCCTGGAGCTGGGAAAGCGTTTACCGAGTGGGCAACAAGTACCTGGGTCTTGAAAAAGCAGGAGTTTGGGCCTCTTTGGTGGTGTAGCAGGTTGAGTGCTGCACTATGAAGCATCTGAGGCGAGGGAGGGGACCCGCATGGCGCAGCAGACCTCTCCTGCCTCCCCCACTGCTCCCCTCAGCAGTGTGTTTCAGTCCAT
This sequence comes from Galemys pyrenaicus, assembly GCA_019455555.1. Taxonomy (NCBI): domain Eukaryota; kingdom Metazoa; phylum Chordata; class Mammalia; order Eulipotyphla; family Talpidae; genus Galemys; species Galemys pyrenaicus. The sequence goes on from JAGFMF010011501.1 coordinate 615,536, forward strand.
CTGCCTGTTCTGCTCCCCACTCTGTCTCTGGTGAATCCTCTCACCTCCCGCGACTCCGAACTGTACTCTAGCTCATACTCCAGTATGTATAAATAAATCTTAAAAAAAAAAGAGAGAGAGAGAAAGCAGGCGTTTTATACAAATTGAGTCTCAGGGAAGGTCATTCAATACAGCCATATTATCTTTTGTAGGAAAAGAGGTAGAATCATGTTCACGAAATGTTGAGGGGTGGCATGTGGTGAGATTCTAGCACATGGAATAGTGGATGTCACACTTTGTCCTACCTGCCTAGCCCTTACAATCTACATTTGAAATCTACATAGTCCTCTGAGCTGGGTAGTGTTTGTTATGTTGTCAACTGTGGTGGTTGCAGAAGACAAGGAGGGGGGAAGGACAAAAATCAGGTACTAAAGTTCTTGGTGAATGCCTGAGCTGTGGATACTAGGATCTGAGGATGAGATAAGTTTAAAGAGTTAAGAGGTGAGAGAGAGAGGCTCTGGAACAGTCCAGTGATAACTTTGTCGTTTGTTATCCATAAAAAATCAATTTAAATTTCCCTTAGTTAGTCCTTTTGTTATGTGTGTATGTGGGTGGAAATAAACCTTAATTCTACTCCCAATGAGGTTGAGAAATCCAGCTCCATGTTTGTGCTTTCCCAGAATTCTCTTATTTGCTCTTTGTATTCAAGTACAAAGTAGAATGGCTCTAATCCAATTTTGATTTGGAAGCCAGTATGATGGGAGTGTAGATGTCATAGCAATGTGTCCAAATTTACTTTATTTTTGAAATGTCATGAATATGCTACTTCGAATTATTCATCACTGGTATTCATTTTCCAACATACAAGTATTTTATGATTTATTTCTTAATTTGTGAGTCCTAATGTAAATCGTGCTGATATAACAACTTTATTAATATATATTTCCCCAGATATATATACTTTATAGAAAAATTTTAGAATTTAATAATAATTTTAAAACTTGTAATTTAAAATATACAATAAAAAAACTTCATGAAACTGTCACAGTCATTAAATCAATAGTCGGGAATATTTTAATTTCCAGAAATTCCCCATGGTGAGGAGAAAATTTATTCCTTGTTGATAAAGATAGAGAAAATAGTTTGACTCTTACATTTTACAGTATTTAATTTCAAATACATTTAGATATAATGTAACATATTATGTACATTTGGATTTGTAAGCAAAAATAAGTAACTGGTCAATTTAGACTGCTAAGTTTATGAAGTGTTTTTGTAATGAAAATTCTCCATATTCAGGTAGTATAAAGACAGAAAGAGATAAAACAGAATAATTGCTATTTAATTTCATTTTATGCAAGCATTTATACTAAATCCATGTAAAATCTATTTTTTAAATCTTTATAACATAACTCAATTTCAATTTTTCTTTGTAGCTTGTTAGAGAAGTCACTAATTAAAACTTAAAATAATGAATAAAGTTTTGCTAGGTTTGTGGAGGACTCTGGATCATGGACATATTTGATTTTACCCCAAACTCAATAAAATTATTAATTACTAAGAAGGGATCCCCAAGGACTTCCTTTTAGAATTGAAAACCTATGATGTTCAAATGCAATTTGTAATTGGGTATTTCCAAACTAATATCAAATAGCAAATCTTTAATTAGTGTGCATAAAATTAAAATTTACTTACTGAGAATTAAACTGGAATTTGAAGTTCTCATAATCCAAACCAATGTGAGGCTGAGAAATTCAATTTTCACAGTCTCTTTTCTTTCACAATATATAATGACTTTTACTTCTCATTGTTATTCCATTACCAGGTCTTTTTAAAGCAAAGTTTGTGAAGAATCTTATAAACAAGAGGAAAGGTCATGAAGTGAAACTATTGAAAGAAGCACCATTTTAAAAATAGACAGCAAGAAAGCAATATATATGTATACATATGTATGGCTATGTATGTGTGTATATAATATATAAGGTAGATAATGCAGTTAGAGAAACAGAGATATAAATATGGATATGGTTATAGCTCTAGCTATATTTGAGTTAATAAGTTTTAGAGTGGAGTGACCTCAGTTTAGAATCTGGACCCTATACTTCCAAATGGGTCAAGTTTGGGGCAATAAGTAGCACTTTAAATATATTTAAACTTCACCAACTTCCAACCTTGATATATCTTGTGAATCCAGAGTGGTCTAAAAGGTGTCAAATATCGCCCCCAACCCCAAAAAATCTTTTAGTAGATTAAAAGGGCAATTAAAAATGTGTGATCCTTTACTGTACAAAAGTGTCAGCTGAGATTAGAACAAACAACCAACAAAATAAAGCAGCTTTTGTAAGTACAGAAATGGATTTCAGATTCAACAGTAAATAAATAAATAAAAGGCTGTGCTGCCTTCATCTGTACACTACTGAAGATACAGTTTGCAGAATTTTTATTGGCACTCTGCCATACTTATTTTCATTTATCTGCCTCAAAGCACCATTTCAAAAAGTGCAAAAGCATGTTGTTGATAAAGTAGATTGTTTATAGCTGAATTGAAAATTCCAGAACAACACGTATTGTAATAAAGTGGGGGAGGGAGGCCCAGGAAGACTGCAGCTGCAGCTTTTTGAAACCCATGTCAACAGCATGACTGCTAGAAATGGGAAGATGTGTTATTTTGCCCTACAAAATTTAATAGGCAAATCTTTATAAACTGTATTAAGTGACAAGTATTACCAAAAGCCATAAAGCCCACTGATTCTTTATTTACTGAAACGCTTTCCCAGCACATTGTTCCCATATTGCAGTCTCCTTTATAGGGTTGTGTTTGTAATATACTCAGCTATTCAGGGGTGATTTCAGTGATAGTAAATCCTGGGCCTATGAGCCCCCATGTGTACCATAGTAATCTTAATACTTCTGCAGTGAAGAACTGTTGGGCATAAATTTCAGCACCAACTTTGGTTGCTTCACTGTGCTTTTTATTCTAGTGGCTGCTTTTGCAAAATAACAACAAATAACTGTGGAAATAAGAGAGATGCTGAAACAAATGGCAATTAGAGGGGAGATGATACATCCCCTTTATTTATTTATATTTTTAAATATCATAACTGACAAAGTTTATGTATCCCATTCAGTAAGTGACAGTTAGGAAACATTTCAGAAAAAAAATTATGAAAACATTGACTTTCCTAAACTGGATTCCACAGATCACTAGGGGAGCATTTCTAGAGATTTTGCTTGGTGTTCTTGAGAAAAAAAATAATGCAATCTGTGGTCAAATATGTTTAATAAGAAATGCTGGGTCAAACAAAGTAAGATTTCCTTTCAGACATTTTAGCCTTTTATATGAAGCATGCAATGTTGTGCTCAAAGAATATTTGTCATTTCCCAACATATTTGGCCATTTTATTCTTTTTAACACACCTTCTCAGTGCATGGAGTGTACTGTGTGCATTTCCAGCGCAGGAAATATTAGTTTAAGGATGCGATACATTTAATATATTGGGATCTAAGCTAAGCTCTGGCATCCAAACTCTGAGCATTTTAAGGAACTAGGTGCCTAAGATTGGACATTTTATAGAACTTGATTAAGCATTTGTTGAATAAGTTAATGGATTTCATGAATGCTATCTTGTTAATAAATGAGTACCTGACAAGCTAATGGTGGTATCACTCTGCTGATGAATCCAGTGACTTTTTATCAATTTTAAGGAATATGATGGATCATCTTCATGTCTCAATTGTCTTTTGAAAGTCTGCTTCTTTTGCATTTGTGTATGTTCTGCTATTTTTTTCTTTCATCCGTAGTATTAGAATTTCTTCTAGATTTTCTCTTGGAACATACTCTTAGACTTAGGTCTTACATCTTAGACTATATTTCTCTTTTATGTTCTTTAATTTGACTACAGTGTATGTTTACTAATCTTTCATTCCTTGTCTACTGAAGTTGTTTATTTTTTATTATGTGATATTTCCATTGTCATTCAATTTTTTTCTCCATTTGTTAGTATTTTCTTTTAAGCATAGTTTGTTGACAGTTTTACTTCTATCTTCTGTTTTATTTTAATTTTTTTTCTTTTTATTCCTTTCTAGTGCCATCAATTCAACCTGATTTTCAGTAAAATGACTCATGCTTTGACAACATACATCCTGATTAGAGTTGTCAGATATAATATAGAACACCCAGTAAAATTTGAATTTCGGATTAATGATGGAAATATTTTTAATATAAGTATGTCCTACTTTGACACACCACTTTAGATCCGTTTATATTAAAAAAATGCATTCATAGTTTATCCAAAATTCAAATGTAGCTAGGAATCCTCTCTTTTTATTTGAAAATCTATTTCCTTTGCTCTGCAACCTAAACCCCATTCATTTTGCTTTGATGATCAATGAACTTATCTCCAGTTTCTTATTGTTACTAATATTCTTCTGCTAGAGAGTGAGCATTTATGAATGACTACCCTGAACTTTTAAAGAAAACTTTATAGAGGTTCTTGAGACTTTGAAAAAATAATTAACATTATTTGAGGTAATTTAAATGTCATGTTATTCAGAAATAATGTAGATTGGTTCTCAGGTGCCAGCAATGCAGTCTGAATTCCATAGGAAACGCCAACAGCTAACAATTGGATCCCTAAAGAAGTATTCTCTCAAAAAACAGTAGAATTTTATTTATTTTTAGCATGATAATCCTCAGTGATTATGAAAGTATGGTAATTTAAATAACCAGGCAGTTGTTATTTTCACATATATATTTCATGGCTACCAGGATTACTTCATCCTGATAAATTAGAAAAAGGAATAAGACATTGAAGAGCAGGCATGAAGGTTTCTAGTGGATGAAGTGTGAAAGTCTCATCAGTTCACATCACATCTGCTCCCCTTCCATTGGTTGTAAATCAGTCACACACACAGAGACTTACAAGGGACCTTACAAAATATAATCCAACTCTTCCCAGGAAGAAGAAAAGGTAGATCTTGGTGAGTAACTAGAATTTGCTGCCATGCAGACATTAAAGAAACATAAAAGAAATTGCATGGATAATGGTCGGAGAACATGTTCCTGGAATTCACAACAATTGGATTTTTTGCATCACTATAATTATTTGTTGATGTGATTAAATGGCACAGGTGCCTCCAGGAGAAAAATAAAACATTTTGACATTCCATTTACATTTCCCAACATTCAAAGAATAAACAGATTATATTCTCTACTGTGATACTTAACAGATTAATTATTGGAATGGATATACAAGGTGGTTTGGGAAAAACAAGGTGGTTTTATGTGGAATGTGGGTAAAGCATTAAACAGAGCAGCGTGGGGAAGCCTGCCAGGGTGTGTGAGTACCTCTTTAGCAGATGAATTGGAAACTTCTGTTTGCAGAGCTGTCAACATAGCCCCTCTCTTAAGTACTAATTACTTAACAAACAAGATATTAAGATCTTTAAAATAAGTGTTTCTTTGTCATATATGTGTATTTATAAACATAGAACGGAAATCTCTACATGCAAAATATTGAATTAGATGCTGTTGTAGGTAATTAGTGAAAAAGACTGTATGTTTTCTCCTCCACCTGCTGGTAGAAGCAGATGGTAGCTTATTTCTGCCCATGTGACCTACAGATTCTTCAGGTTTACCAAGTTACTATGACTGTGGTAATAGCATTGTTTCCTTCCCAGGTATGGTTAGGACTCTGGTGTATATAAATAGTTTGCTTTCCTTCTTTGCCTCACCAACCGTTGGAAAAGAAATACAAATAGAGAGAGAGGATGGGTCTTCCACTTGAAAACGTGCTTTTAATGTTGCTTTCAAAGGTGTAAATTTCCCCCACAAGAGCAGTTACAATTTTTGGTGGAAATAGTGCTATCATTTTCAATCTTACAGTGTGAGAGAATCTTTTGGAATTTATATCTGGTTTGATCTTAACAACAGCAAAAAAGTGCAGTGTCCCAGGTCTAAGGGGTTTGACGTCACCTTGCTATCAGTCCACAGCTATCATGTCTCTGAGCTTTGCTGTGTGACTGGAGGTATAGCTCTTCATTCTTTTATGACAAATGATTGCGTACTTTATCATTTTGTTAACATCTTAGGGAAAGCTCGATATAGACATTGGACTATATATTGGACTATATATATTAGACTATATATATTGGACTATATATTTGGACTATCCAAAACTCAAATGGGATTGATATTAAATTCTTTTTATTATCCTTAGTTCTAAAAATGCACTTAAAGGTAAAATTACAAAGGATATTTTAAGCAGCATCTACTTAATGTTGGAACTAAAGTTTGTTAATAAAATTAGTAAGAGGAAAAACATCTATAAAATGATGCTAGATTGTGTTTATAAAATCAGTACCTGAGGAGTTTTTCCTCTTTAACAAGCCATTGCAAGAGGAGAGACAACTATTTAAGACTGCGACAGCAATATGGCTGTCCTGTCATTACAAGGAAAGCATATCTTTTCTTAAAACACTATTCCATAAGGTTTTTTTTGGCTAATCCTTGACACCACTTACTATTTGTTGAATGCAAACGTTTACCATGGCTCTTGAGCAAAGTTTTCTAAAGAGTTTATGTGTGGCAGGCAGAACCTGAAATGATCTTTCCCTCGGGATCTTCTTGTTGTCTAGAAATTAGTTATTTCTGTGAGACTTTTGAGCCGTTTTAAATTTTCATAATACAGAGATAGTCAAGACTTGGTATTCTTTCCCATACTGAGCACTGAATAATGAACTGAAAGGCTGAGTAAACTAAGAAGTCCAGTCAGGTGTATTGAAGACACAAGGCCACATTTTCCCTTGCTTAAAACCATGGACATATCTATTTATCATATTGTATCTGGGCTTCCTCTCGGGATGGTAAAAACCCAATCTCATCTTCCAAGGGCTAGTTTTGTAAATTCAAACAGCGTAACAAAAAGTTCTGGAAAACATAATTTGGAAAAAAATAAGCCATTGTTACTATCATTGTTAATGATACCTTAACTGCTTTGAGAATTTGAAAGCTTCCACTTCAAAGAGTCCTTCTGGACCGGTCAGAGGAGCATCAACCTGAGAGCTCTTTCAGGTCCCACCCACACTTACTGAATTGGATTTGCATATCTTACTTAACAAGGTGATTAATATTGCACATTAGACTTAAGAAGTACTGACAAGCAACCCTTAGAAGTGTGTATGATGATCTCAAATTCTCGAGATAAGAAATCTGAGGCTCAGAGAGGCAACACTGTACAACTTGAGAACTTAAGCTCAGGTCTGTTTGAAGCTCCCATTCACACATTTCTACCACACTTCCTGCTTTCAAGTGTGCTGCAGCCAGTTTTTAAAGACAAGTGTAAAATTGTTGTTTTTTTTTTTTACTTTTTCAATTTTTTTTTTTTTTACTAGTTTTTTACTCTTCTGACAGTATTCTCCAAAAGGACATGTACTTACACAAATTCTGATGACAGTGAAGCCATGCATTGATGAAGAGTCCAAGTTTGGTGGAAAGATCAATAGTGTGGATTTTTGTGGCTTTGCACAGTTCTATTTTTAAGTGCTTGGAGGATCTTATTTATTAGAGTGTGTTTGCAGAAACTGTCAGTAAACATCTTTTCTTTGTTAATATTTAACCCACCAACTCTTTCAAGCTTCCATCTTTTTCAGTCTCACAGTTCCACATGCTTTTTAATCCACTAATAGCACCAAACTGTCTCCATGGTGCAATAAAAGTCTTCTATTTTATGACTTCCTTGAATTACTGCCCTAACTTATAATTTGCCAGATTTGTTTTTGCCTTCAAATCTCTTACTTCACTCTAACCACATGAAAAATGTTATATCCTATGCATTTTCCTTCCCAAACACTAATGCTTATTTTTAATATACTAATAGTTCTTGTCCAGAATAATTTTGTTTTGCTAGCATCCAGAATGTTTTAGTCACCATTTAAAAGAACTTTTGAAAGTTTTTTCTATAAAAATTAAGAAATATTTGAAGTAGTTTTAATGATTATTAAAAGCTAGTAAACTTAGTTACATTACATAATTGATAAAAATTTCCCCAAAGATTTTAGGAAAACTAAAGAAAAAGAGTAAGATTGGTCACTTTGAACCTTCCTGGATTTGTTTTTTAGTGTTAAAAATTTTCTGAGAACCCTAGACTGAGTTTCCAGAATCACTCATTCCAGAATGAGTGACAGCCATAAATACCTTGATCTTGTCTGAAACAAGTAAAAAAGTATGATGTGAGCTGAAGATAGTTTTATTTATTTAAGAGACCAAAGGTGGGGATGGTTTAGTTAATAGCCTCCTGTCCTAAGGAAGAGAGGTTAAACAAGTGAATATGAAAGTAGGTAATCATTAATCTTTTTTCTTTATCCTATCTCCATTAGTTGACACCAATTCTATGGGTTGTATGTATGTTTATATGTGTGTGCATTTGATGAAAATAAACAGAAGGAAAGAACAGCATGGATGTACCCAGAATATGTATTGCCTTCACTCCTTTAATCCTATTAGAGATTGTCATTTATGTGAAAGTTGATGCACTTCCTTGTAGGTCAATGTCTAGAAGCCCATGATCTTTGAATTAGAATCTGCCTAATAGCTAATGTATACCTCCTTTCTCTTGCATTGTTAACAATGTAGTCTCTTCTGGATAAATTATTTTACTTTTTAAATTTTTTATTAGTTTTCATTGGTATAACGCTTTGTATATGATTTAGAGGTGTAAGTTTACACGTCTTCAAATATATGTTACCATACCATGCCCGATATCAACACCCATACTCTCCCAACATGGCCCATTGAGTACCCTTCACACATTGCTAACCATTTCACCTTCACCTGCTGTTAGCCTCAATCATGTAGTCATATTTCTAAGTTTGTTTTGGTTTGTTTTTTTTGTCTCTTTCTTTGTTTTGTTACTCATACAGTGAGACCATCTCATATTTATCTTTCTCTTTTGACTTATTTCATGTAGCAAGATCCATTCAAGTTCAATCCATGTTTTTGCAAATAGCAAGAGTTCATACATTTTTTCATAGCTGAGTAGTATTCCATTGTGTATGAATATCACATCTTCTTAATTCACTCATTAGTGCTTGGGTTGTTTCCATAGCCAGGCTATTGTAAATATAACTTTAATGAACATAGTAGTACATGTATCCCTTCAAATTAAACTTTTTTTATTATTTGACTGAGCACTTAGAAATATAATTGCTAGATGATATGGTAGATCTTTTTAAAAATATTTTGGAAGTTTCTATATGGGTTAGATCAGTCTACAGTTATACTAACAGTGTATAAATGGTTCTTTTCCCCACACCCTCACCAACACTTGTTGTTTCTTGTCTTTTTGTGTATATTTTTTCTCACAGATGTGAAGTAGTATCTCTTTATGGTTTTGGTTTGCATTTGCATGAGTGATTACATCACTGATAAGTTATATGAGCATTTCTTCATGTGCCTGTTATTTATCTATATGTTTTCTTTGGAGTAGTGTCTATTCAGCTATTCTGCCTATATTTTGATTGGCTTATTTGTTTTCTTATTGTTGAGTTGTATGAATTTTTTTTAATAGATCTCAGCTATCATTCTCCTGTAGATATATATTATGTGCAAATATTTTATCATATTTAGCAGGGTGTATTTTCATGTTAATGATAATTTTTCAGTGTATAGAAGTTTTTTAGTTTGATATATTTCATTTGTTTTTTACTTTTGCTTCCCTTGCTATTAGAGTTGAGACTTGAAAGACGTCACTGAAGCTAATATCTTGCATAGTTTATCTGTTTCTTTAATGTGTGTGTGTTTTTTTTTTGTTTTTGTTTTTGTTTTTGGTTTCAGGTCTTAATATATTCATGAACTAATTTTTGTGTATAGTGTGAAATAGTGATTTAGTTCATTTTTTTGCCTATGACTGTCAAGTTTTCCTAGCACCATTTATTGAAGAGACTTTCTTTCCCTTCTCCACTGTGTACATTTAGTGACTTTGTTGTCCATATAAGTCAACACTTATATTTATTTTGGACCCTCAATTCTATTCCATCGGGTTTTGAATCTATTTTTATTCTAATACCATACTGTTTTGATTACTACAGCTTTGTACTTTGCAGTCTGGCAATGTGATACCCCATATTCCTTTATTTCAGGGTTGTTTTGATTTTTCAGGATCTTTTGTAGTTCCATGTAAGTTTCAGTAATGTTTGTCCTATTCTTTGAAGAATGACATTGAAATTTCAATAGAGATTTCGTTGAATCTGAATAGTGGTGTGGGTAAGAAGACCGTTTTCCACATGTTAATTCTTGCAACCATGAGCATGATATAGCTTTATATTTCTTTGTGTCTTCTATTGTTTTCTTGATTTCTCTTCTAATTCATTATTGGTATATTGGAATGCAATTGTATTTTGTATATTAATTCTGTACCTGGTACTTTACTATACAGCTTTATTGTTTTTAATCTTTTTCTAATGAGTCTTTAGAGCTTCTGTATATTATCATGTCACCTGAAAATAGTGATAAATTTATTTCTTCTTTCTCAATTTTGATATTTTTTGTATTTTTCTGTTGTCTAATTACTGTAACAAAGATTTCCAATACTGTGTTGAATAGTAGACTTAAGTGATATGGGAGATGCACACATTGGAATAAGGGAAATAAGTGTGGGGCAGTGGGGGTGCACCCTTTGGATCAGGTATCCAGTGAAAAGCAGAGTATACTTGGCTGATTTCCCCATCACAATGCTTAGAACTTGTGGGATGACTTTGTGAATACAAAGCACATAGACATCAGAGATTTGGGTCTGGAATCCTAGAGGAAGATTGTTGATGGTGCCTCAAACATGATTCCTTACCCCCACCAGAGTAATCACACCAGTAGCTTCAGACCTCCAGAAATTACCCTGCTCTCTAAGCAGTTGGACCATCATATCTCTAGTCTGGAAAGGCCAAACATTTAAAATGATATAAAAATCACAGTGCCACTTGGTTGAAAGGTTGAAATAATTTAAATCTCTAAGTTATTGATATATAAATTTAAAAGATACAGGGAAACCAGCAAAACTGGTAGACAAAAAAAAAGCATGGTAACTTGAGACCTCAGAGGAATATGACATCACAAGCAAGAACAACACTCTAGAATCCAACCATGAAAATATGAAAGATTTTATCTTCCCATCCTACCAGAGCTCAAAATTGCTATATAAGTGAAAATTAAAAATATGGAAGAAAATGCAGAACAGTTAATCAGTGACTTGAGAACTAAAATTAATGTACAGAACAGAGAAATTCAGTCTCCCAGATAAATTAGAATAGTTGGTCACTTTATGCATATATAGTGAATTAGCTTCAAGCTGCACATCTCTTAGTCTGGAACTTCTGCCCATCTTGATAGAGGACTATGCCAAGTTGTACAAAGCCGAAGTAAACACAAGTACTCTCTAGAATTCTAATTAAGAAGTTTTAGAACATGGAAAGCAGTGAATAGGTAGGGCAGGGTCAAATACTCTTCACTACATGTAAATTAACTAACTTAGGCTATTCAATTTAACAACATGCAGATAGAATTATCGCAGAAAATGTGTTTGTGATTTCATAGTTGGAATGTGAATAAGGAAATACACTGGGAATTTGTATCCTTTCTAACCCATTTTATTTCTGAATAGTTAAATAATAATTAAAACTTCATTTTGGTGACTGACCACATATAATTTTAAGAGAAATTTTTTTTAGTCGATTTTACTAAGTACCGATCTCAGAGCTTACATTGTTCTTTGTATGGGTCAAGTCCTTAGGAAATACTAGCAATTGTGTTGTAAATTATGGTAATAATTATTACCATCAAAGGATTTTTCAACATAAAATTGATTTTTATTATTTAAGAAAATATTACCATGGTGTTTAAATTAATTTCTACTCTCATAAGCCTAATAAAGTATAAATTTTTGGCTAGAAAATATGGTACATTTTTAATGGAAAATGGTATAAAACCTGAAGATAGTTTTCTCATTTTAGCATATGAGATTTCTCTAAAATACATACATATTTCAATTTGTATTATAGTATTCCTTTTTTTGTCAGAAATATAAAACTGCATAATGAAATTTAGGCAACTCTTTCCATATATGTTACCAGATTGTATTAGAAAAGTCCTCCCATTGAAGACTATACTAGAAAAATCTCTTTTAAGGAACAGCTAATTAGGCATCAACAACGTGATGGATAAAACAGTAGGGAAATGAAAAGAATAGACAGGTGATCCTCACATTCAGTTCTGAGTTTTACTTTATGGTATTTGCTGATTATTAGGCAATGGCAAACTAAATAACTGAATTTTCAGTGCCCTAAGGAAAAAGACACTGGATGTTAAGGGCTGTTAAAACTTTTAGTTAAAAGCTCTGAAGACCTATTCCTGAAAGAGAATGATATAGACAAGTTTTTACTTTGAATTCAAGGCTGATCCCGAGTTAAACTAAAATAATCTACCTGCCAACTAAAAACAAAATCTTCTTTTAGTAATATCATTTTAGATGTTTGACTTTTTCAGGCTAGAGATATGATTGTCCACTGAGTGACAGATCACCTTACTCAGGCTCCTAAGGAATATCCAAAATTTTAATATAAAATTAAAGCATAAAGTTAATATAAAATATAATATAAAATTAAAGCATACCATGATAAAAATTTAACGACCAGATACTAAGAGGAAAATAAACAAAAAATTCACTAGAAATCTATTTATGTTTACTAGACATAGAAAATATAAAATAACTGTACTTAAAGTATCAAAAACAACTAATATGAAAGTAAACATTTTATTTTATAATTTTACTATAGAAAGAAGACAAATGGATAGTCTAGGTCTAACTCATTAAATAGGTAAATTTGGAAACTTTTTGTAGATGGTTCTAATCATAGGTCACATCAGATGAAGGAAATATTAGTGCACTAGAATATAGGTCACTAAAAAATTTCCCTGAAGCACAGGGAGAAAATATGTTCATTTCAGAAAATACATATGTAAAATTATATAAAATATTCCAGCAGTAGAACAAGATGTGAGGGGGAAGATAAAAGCATTTGAAGAGGATATAACTGAGGTAAAGGTATCAAGCAACAAATTTAACAAATTCTGTGAACCCCAAGCAAGCTCAATACAATAAAATCTACATCTAGAAGACATAATAACAACTAATTAAAACAAAGGCAAAGACAAAAACTTAAAAGTTGTCAGGTAACAAAGTAGAATGCGGAAGAAGATCAGATAAAATTATATGAAAGCATGTACTCAGAACCTAGCAGTGAGTTTCCATTTTTATTTTCTCCCTGATGTCCTGGTATTTCTGGACTGAAGGCAGCTTAAAACTCAGTACCAGAGAAGACCAGGAAAAGTTCTCTATTTCTGGCTCAAGATGCTGAAAATAGAACTCTAAAAGTTAGAGTATATAGAAGAGTACTGTTTCATTTTTGTTTTATTTATTCCATTCCCTTAATTTATGTAGCTAGGATGGTGGCAGGAGTGACAATGGAAACACAGTAGATCCACAGTCACTGAAAACTCTTTGATTAGAGCAGTTGTGGTCCCAGGAGATTGGAGAGAATGCCTATCTTACACCTCTGTTCTCCCATCACTTCATCTTGGACACAGATATTCTCAAGACAGAGTAAGAGTAACTAAAGTCAAGACAGAGTACAGTAGAATAACTAAAAGTCCCTGACAGAAAACTGAAAAAGGAAAGCTTAGGTAATAGAAAGCATTGGTGATTGTGGAAAGAAAAGGGGTTGGGAAAATGACCCATATAAATTTGTTTATAAATGCCAGGGCCCATTCCTGAACATTCCATGTGAAAATACATGACCATAAACAGTATTAGAAAGACATTGGGGGGGCGGGGGATACCCTGCTTGGATATATCATTACGTAGGTTTCAGACTGGCCACCAGTTGGCACACACCAAATAGCACTGTAAAGACACTGAAAACTAAACTGACATTTTAGGATTGAATTACACAGTAGGCAGATCAGGGCTTGTATTTCCTGAGTGCAACTGTGTTGATTGCCTCCTAGAACAAAACTATCAGTGTTTTCTTTAGGATTTTAGACAGACCCTGTTTCCTATAAGCTAGTATTTTTTTAAAAAAATCAACTATTTTGGATACATTCTAAATAATCTATGTGAGGAAAAAAAATTTGCCACTTGTTTTTTATTTTTTTTACAATTGCTGATACTGACATGACATATTTTGGAAATATCAGATAAAGAATTCAAAGCAGCTATTATCAAAATAGCTTGTTCCAAGAAGAGCTATAAGGCTGCCCCTAACTAGTGTTTGAGCATAACTAAGGAGCCCAAACCTTAATTAGATGATCTGAAGGTGTAAATTCATCCAAAGAGTGTCATGGTTGTGGCCCTCTAGAACTTCAAGTCTAGTGGTAGCAGTGAACAGTGGTACTAACACAATAGTAAAGGTATGAATATTTTGTTCCATATACACCAAGGGGAGATTTGAAACACCTCCATGTCAATTTTGAAAGACCTCAATATTGAGATGTCTGTCAGTCAGCTTTTCTCCATCCATACTTTACACCAGTGCTTAAAAACACACCACCATACTCTTTAATCCTAGAACAGTTTACCCTTCTTTCCTCCTCCTTCATTGAGACTATACAGTCTCAGTAGCAACAAATTAGAAACAAATGAAGTTCTTAAATAGTATGTAAAGAATATTATAGTTCTGTAGAGAAAATTGTATCACTAAAGATTGAGAACTGTGTTTTTCTTGATAAGATGCAAACATACAAGGAAGGGAGACATATATATTACAATTCCAGTAAAGCATTTGACACAATGTTTATCAAAACTTGAATGAATTAAAATGAATTTTTGGCTGATCAGTCAGCTTTAAAAATTTAAAACATCATCTTTTCAATAATAATAACAATAACAATAAAAATATGTCAGTGGCAGATGAAAAAGGAATTTGCATGATTTCACTGCACTACATATTAAGTTCTGGTTTGTTTTGCATTGATTTTGGAAGTCAATGCAAAGTTATAAGATAAAATGCAATAGACACTACTGACAAATTGTTAGTAGGGTCAATAAGACTATTGTAAATACTTTTAATTTACAAAATTACATTATTTAATTTGTGTGAGTTAAGTACATATATGCTATAATATAATTTTTTAAAACCTATAAAATACTAGAAACAAAACTAACAACAAACATATACATATCTTTTAGGAAAATACAAAATTTATTGAAGGACTTTAGTAAACAAATAAAATAAGGGTTATACCACAAAGATACTTATTCTCTCCTTGTATATTCAATGCAGTTTTTAAGTTCTAATTCTAAACTGGATATTGAATAGCAGGCAAGAAATAAAAAAAAAATCACTTGAATAAAAGAGCAAGGTAACAACATCAGGTATCAAGATGTATTATAAAGTTGTAATTCAGACAATATGGTATTCACATAAGTAGAGAACCCAGAAATACACACACAAACATGCGTAAACTTGATATAAGACAAAGATAGCATTGCAGATCAGTTGGAAAATATAAACTATTTGCTAAATGGTCCTGGAACAATTATCCATGTGGGAAAAAAATATAATTGGATCCCTGTGTCACATCATACACCAAAATATATTCCAGCTGGATTAAAGACCTAAATGTGAAAAAATGCAAACTCAGAATTATGAAAAGAATATATGTGTATCAACAGGGTACTATTTCCTAAACCATAAATGACAACTTTGAAAACTTTAATATTTTGAAAATTGTGTGTGCTTAAAGATAATATTAAAAAATAAAAATAGGAGCCACAAACTGAATAAAGATATTTAACAATATTCCAGATGTAAGTCTCCTAGAAATAATTTTTTAAAAAGGAAAGAAGGAACCCAATAAAAGTGATCACAAGTTATGAATTTGCACAAGAGGAAGCCATAATAACCAATAAAATATGAAAATATTCTTGATCTCAGAATCAAAGAAATATAATAAATCCCACAATCAGAAACTCTTTTCAATTTATTAGATTCATTCATGTTAAAATGTTTTACAATACCAGATTTAGATAAAGATGAAGAGCAACTGAATCTTATATTCTGCTTCTGGGAACTGAAAATTCCCTTTGGAGAGAAATTTGGGAATAGCTGGTAAAAATGTATCCACCCTAATCCGAGCAACTCTACTCTTAGAATATAAGAGAAATTCTCTCCTATACAAAAGAAGAGATGTACAGTCGTGTCCAAAGCAGCAGTATATTTAATAAATCATTGGAAACAATCTAAATGTTAGTCAAAAAAAGAACTTATAGATGAATTTTGATAATATCATCCAATATTAGCCATAAAAAAAGAATGACCTAAAGTTATTCCTATTGCCATGGTTGGATCTCACAAATAACCTTGGCAAATAATATTGAGGAGAAAACAAAAACAAGTTCCAGAATACATTATGATGTCATTGGTTTAAATATAAAGGCATAAAAAAGCTATATTAAGTAATCAAGTAGATAATATAACAAACAATGATTCCATCCAGGAAGAAAAGTTAGGAATTATGTTCTAAGACAATACATTAGGACTTTCCTTATATTGGCACTATATTTACTAAGCTGGGCAGATAGTAGATGCCTGTGTAGATACGGTTTTTACCCCAGAATACTGGATTGCTAATAAGTGAATATTATTTCAAATTAAGGAAGATTATTGTCTAAAAGGCAAATATTTGTAAATGCATCTGGGAAAGTAGGTGGTTCTGTTTGGTACCCACATCAACAACCCTTACTTCTGGTACTAGCTGCTCAGAAAGTTATCGATCACCATTGTGTGTGGTTTTGGTGACAGGGTAATTCCAGATCTGGCATCCACTAAAGAAGCCAAGGAAAGCAAATCCTTGTTCTTCCAATTTTTGATAACATCAGAGCAGATAATCTAAACTCAGTCACTCTCAGTCTCCCCAGGGACTTAAACTCTTATTGGAGAGCTGCAGGAACGAGGAACCCTCAACCCTATCACCCAACTGATGTGTTCTGACCAGGATGTCATTCTCCTTTTTGGATGCGTAGAATCCCCTTGCTTGCTGACTTTCCCAAGCAGGGCCCTCCAGGTTTCTGTCAATGCTATGATTTCCTGGAGAGTCTTCCAATAAAACTACCATCAGTTTCTGCTTGATTACACCCAGGAGGACTGCTATGTTATACTCCTCTTTGATTTTTTTTTCTTTCTTTTTTTCTCATTGGTGTTAAATACAAGACCCCAGACCCTTTTGTGATTAGAGGAAAGGTCATTTAAAAAGAGCTCATGTGAGCCCCGGTGAGCCAGTGTTTTCAGTTTTAGAATTGTATACATAATTTGTAGGCAGTGCATGACCTCGATTCTCTCTTTCTAGCGCATGTTGATTAAAATTGTTTTTTAAAGCAGATTTTCATTGCAAATGAAGACGGAAGCATCGTAACTATATTTATCACTAACAGCCCTTACTTGCCAGCGATTATCAATTAGTGAAAACAGATTTTAAGGATTAAAACAATAACATACAGTATTTATCCTCCAAACCATACTTCTCATTAAAAAGTCTTTCCAATTGGCCTATAAAGGGCAATGTTGTCTTTTCTCTATGTGGAAAGAGAAGGCTTTCAATTTTGCACCATATTTGTGTCTCTCTTCATAATTACCCATGTGCAAAATGTTTCATTTCATGCTCATGTGTATTTTTTTTTGTAGTACTCAAACTGAAAAGATCATATACACCCTTAAACTACAGATCGAATAGTTGGTTGTGACATTTTGTGATTCTATCCTTACGAAGGTTACTGATATTGACATCTTCCTGTGACTTGTTTTTGAAAAGGCACCTTAATATGGATATTGAAAATACTTTTTCTCTTCTAATGTTATTTTATGAGTTAAATGAAATTATATTTTCTGCACTAAGAACATTTATTGCTACTTAAAGAGACAAAGGTGGTATAATCACTTTAATAACAAGTCTATAACTGATTTTAATTATTTAAAGTAGTATACATAAGTGGCATTTTAATTATGTTTACTTTTCTCAAATTCAAACTAATTCCATTCAGAGCACTAGTTTCCAGAAATCCCAGTATGAATTTCCTTTTATTCACTAAGTTAATTAATGTGTATTGTATCATTACTACCAATGTGTACCAAATTCTGCAGTAGATCCCAGGAACAGACAATGATATGCTTTAGGTTAAGATATGTGGGGGAAAGACAACATCTCAAGGAGATTTTGTATTTTCTTTCTGTAGACAACATAAGTAGAGATAAATAGTGAATCTAGTCCTCCTATATTCAACAAGTGCCTGGGAATTTATCTCAGGTGCATCTTCATGCTCCCTGATCTCTCCCCCTGGTGCACATGCAACAAGTTTAATGCTGTTAACACTGACCAGAAATTTAAAGTGACAGAGCCATAGGTACTGCATTCTGAAATTTTAACATTTGTAAACTGATGAGAATAGTGGAATGCACAAGGTCTCTACTTAATGACTTCTCCATCTCTTATAGACTCCTCCACTCTGCCAGGCAGGAATAGGATACGTATTAGACAAGTAACATCTGGTCTGAATATCTATTAGGACCATATGCTTTCCTCTGCAATATTATCATCCTAGAATAGATTAAGGGAAATCCAAACCAAATGGGGATTTGGGGAAATTTTCAAGGGTCACTTAATAGAGTAATTTTGGTTTTCCCTTTGCAAAGAACACAGCATACTATAGAGACGATGTGGAGACCTAAGAACAGCCTCATGGCAGAAATAACCTGAATAAATAATCATCATAATCATAACCACCTTCCTCATAATTTTCAAATAGGAAATAGAAACTGTTAATTGTCACAGTTACAAATGGATGTATTCTGTTGGGACTTTACTTGAAAGTTGACGTTCTAAGGAATAGCTTTGTCTTCTAAATGAAAACCAGTAGCTTTGGATCTGGCTTTGTTTTCCCTACAAACTCCTTGCTGATAATATTCATAGGGCTTTAGGGACTGGTTCTTTTCCTCTCCCATAAGGATTTCTTGATTTATGGTTGTGAGATCTTCATGGCCAAATGGCAGAGGGCTAAGTTTGATTGCAAAAAAACAAGCATCAAGTAATGCTTTCCAAAAATGTATGGGGGGGAGGAAGAAGCTCAGTTCATTTGGTTTTGATTTTACAATTAGAACAAAGTATATTTTGCTTTGAGAATATGTTTCACTTCCAAACTCTATCAGTGAAATAGGATTTATCTCCAATTTTAAGACTTGTTATCTCTTTTAAAGAAACTAGAGTCAACAGAATAGCTAAAATAGTGAACATGAATTATGATGGCAACTAGAAGCAGAAAATTAAATTGATATTTTATTTTCATTATTCTTAATCAAGGATAATTTGAAATTTTGTCATTGAGATGATTTAAAGGGGATTAACAATATGTGTAATGAAATAATTATAAATAGAGTCTAACTACAGTATAGAAAGGGTAATAATGTCTAAGGACACCGTCTATATTTTATTCTTTTTAAAAATCATACCTATATACAGAAATTTCTGACATAGTACCAACATCAAAACAGGGCAGTGGGAAAATGCTTGATTGTATGGCTACCTTAATTTTACTGGTTACAGTGGAGTTGTCTGTAGCAATCAAGAGGGTGGCTCTCAGCTGCCCTGTCTGACTTTGCAGCCATCACTATGCTCACATAGGTAAAGGCACAGCTTTCAACCCAATTCATTTTGAGAAACTTGCATTTATTTAATAGAAAATTTTCTATTTTCTTTGGTATGAGCCATGACCCTGATGAAGAACAGCCAGTAATTAATTCCTTTAACCAACTCTTCAATCATTTTGTACACTTTTAAATTAAAACCAAGCTGTGGCTACATCTACCGTTCTCTATTTTCTCACTTCCTCATGCTTCCTCTTTCTCCTACCCTGCCCATTTCCACTGAGTATTACTATTCTTTCTGTATTTTTTAAAATTTGGGTTCAGAATGAATAGAAGATAATTTAACTTTTCGTTGTTAATGTCTAATGTGCCATTACAATGCTAGCAGCATTACCATCACAGGTAATAGCTTCCAACGAAGACAATAAAGTACATTTTGTCAATAGAAAAATATACTTAATTAAAATATATTGATAGATTTTTAAAAATCAAGTGATATCAATATAAACATATAGGGATAAAATAGGAAAAATAAGTCATCTGCAGTGTCTAATGAAGTTTATTTTTTTATCTGTTTTCTTTTTAAAAATATTTATTTTTCATTGAAGTAGTATAAAGATATCTCCATCAGATATTACCATCGTAGTACACCCACCAGCAGCTCACCCATATTCCACCACTGTGCTGCCTCCTTCTTTGTTCTTACCTTTCCCCCAGCCCTTCCTCCCTTTGGCAACTAAGGAATTTTAAAGCTATAGACTGCAAGAACTTTTTCATGTATGTAAAAAAATTCAAACATAGGTATTTCTTTAAATATGTATTTGGATAAATATAAATCAGGATATTACCGTTAACAATGAAGTCAAGGAAGCCAGATTTTCAATCCTTTTTATTCTATTTACTTGAATAGATGAAATATATAAAATAGATATGTATCCTAAATAAATGTATCTATACATTTTCATTAAAATTTATTTTATTTTTCTCATCGAGTAGCAAAAATTATAGTGGCTGTCTCAACCAGTGCTAACAGGGCAAAGGGGAAAGCAACACTTGAGCCAATCTTGAATGTGTTTAAGTAATACGCACTCAAGGTTGCCAAGAAATTTTACAGCTAATAGATATCATCTTGTGATTGGTAAAGCTGGTTATTTTAAAGAAAGAAGTTTGGTATTTTTAAAATTATAGTGGCAACCCATTTATGGGTTTTAAAATAAATTGGTCATAACCATTTTTTTAATTTTTAATGAAACATAATACAGTGATACAGAGCAGTATAGAATTGAAATTATTAGAGTGAACTGCAGTTAGTAAGGGTAATTGGTGTTTTCCAAAACTTTAGTTTCAGGATATGTGTTATCCTCATATACACACAAGCATTTGTTCATATTGAATCACAAAATGAAATATATATAATATATATAATCTTATTGTGAGCCACAGTAAAATGTTTAAATGCCACTGTATTCAGCAGTTGATGAACCCTTGTGTCTGCCCCTCAAAATTAAAAGTTTTAAAAGTGGTGGAAGGACCTTCAATAATTGTGGGCTACAAACTTTCACTGAGTGGCAAAGCTGTTGCAAGTAGTTCTATGAGTAACTAAACAGCATCAAGATTATGCGGCAGTCATAACGATAGAATGAAAGTCATTTATCTAAATACAGAAAATGACAACAGACATTCTTGTCCATTAATATAATATACTCTAAGCCAAAAGTTGAATCTGTTTTCTATTTGTCAGCTAAAATCAAACAAGCCATAGTAGATAATATATTCTACATTTGAAAATTAACAGAGCTAACCTTTTCATGATACTGAGAATATTAAAAATCTACATAACCTTTCACTTGCAGCATGCTCTGACTTCTATTTGTTTTGTGTAGTATATCATGGAGAGAAATATCATTTCAGAAAAAGGAATAAGAAAAATATAGATTGGGCATTTATTTCAAAAAATATAAATGTCAAAATTGTAAAGAACTTTAGTTACCTTTTTATCCTTTCTAAAAATTTATATACACATGTTTATGTGTATATATACACATTGGTTTTAGGTCTGCCTGATGTCAAATTAACTATATCTTTGAGTCAGTATCATGTGTACAGAAATATAAAAAACAATTTTTGACTCTGTGGTTAAGGATTATAGATATGAAGAGACCTCATATAATCTTAAATTACATTTAATTTTGTCCTCAATTAGGTTGATTAAATGGTCTAGTGAATAGCACATGACCTCAAATTTTTTGTTATATCCCTGTGATATGTAATAAATAACTCAAGTGGGAATTATAACTCATGCTACTTCTGTACCTACTATACTGAATAGACTTTCTTGCATCATAGTGTTCTAATTGTTTAAATAAAGACTGTCTCAGAAATTTTACTGCAAGTAAAAATGAGTCAGATTTCACTTTAGGAAAACACTGGAAGTGAAATGGAAAACATTCAGGTTATTTTTATAAAATAAAAAATAGTGTACTTTTGCTTAAAATATGATGTCTGAAAGTAAATATATAGCTTTAGTTTTATTATTAGTTTTGAGTTAGTTACATGTTACATTCTGTTCCTGAAATTCATAAAAATGTGAGATTTAGATTAATATATAACTAGTCTGTTCAAGAGCATGTAGTCACATATAAGAATCTTTCTTGGCCTTGTGTTTGCAGCCTGTGAGTATAATAACCATAAACTATTAGAAAATACATATCGGCTTGACTTTGAAGAAAGAACAACATCTTGTGAACTCTGGCTTGGGTGTAACTGTCTCAAAAATGGTGAGAGAGCCACTTACAAAAACAGTTAAACCACAGACCCAATAAAGAAATTTCTACTGGAGTTGGTGAAAATAAAACCTGACAAATATAGAGAAATGGGAGAGTACATTAGAATTTTTATGGGAAAATTTGAGAATTTCAGCCATATATTCTCAAATTTCCATCTTGTCTTATTTTTGTAAGGGGTCAATAATGTACTCTAATGTTAAGAGTGCAAGATTAACACTAAAACATAAAGAAGAAAACATAGGCAAACATCCCATGACATAAACCTCAGAACATCTTTGAGGACTCATCTCTAGAAGGAAGGGAAACAAAGGAGAGGATAAACAACTGGGACTATATCAAATTAAAAAACTTCTGCACAGCAAATAATACAACAATCAAAATGAAGAGACACCCTACTGAGTGGGGAAAAATATTTGCACACCATAGCTGATAAGGAACTGATATCAAAGATCTACAAAGAGCTTACACAATCAACAAAACAAAGCAAATAACCCAGTGAAAAAATGGGCAGAAGACTAAAAAGACACTTCTCCAGAGAAGAAATGCAAATGGCCAACAGGTATATGAAAAATGTTCAACATCACTTATTATCAGGGAAATGCAAATCAGAGCCACAATGAAATACCACCTCATACCTGCAAGAATAGCCCATATTCAAACAAACAAACAAAAACTAGAAATAACAAATGCTGGTGAGAATGTGTAAGGAACATTTTAACTGCTGGTGGGAATGCAGACTGGTCCAGTCGCAAGGGAATGCTGTGTAGAGGATCCTTAAAACATTAAAAATGGACCTACCATAAGATCCAATGATTCCACTACTAGAAATCTACCCAAAGACCATGAAGACACCAATTCAAAAGTAAAACTGCACTCCTGGGCCTTCCTGGTGGCCTAAGGGTTAAGTCTCAGTGCTGCCATCACTGTGAAGGCCTGAGTTGGATCCAGTCTGGGAGCTGACCCACATGGTGCAGCAGACCTCTCCTGTCTTGCCTGCTATTCTCCTCAGCAGTTTATCTCAGTAAATCTACCTGTTCTGCTCCCCATTCTGTCTCCGGTGAATCCTTTCACCCCCACACCTGTACCCAAGTTCTTCTACACAAAATAAAACCTTAAAAAGCATATGCACGCCTATGTTTATTGCAGCATTATTTACAGTAGTCAAGATAAACAACCTAAATGTTCCAAAAGATTAAGAAAATCTGACACATATACATAATGGAATACTACTCAGTGATCAGAAAAGATGAACATATTTTAAAGATCCAAAAAGATAAAGCTAAAACTTAGTTGATAAATGTGTGTGTTCTGAATGCTTTAATGGCAGGCTGTTCCTTGTCTCTATCCCTCTTCTTGGGTTTCTCTTTCATTCCTAAGTTACAACTATATTGAAATTAGGCCATTGCAATGCTATAAGATTTCTAAGTGCTCAAATGAATGGAAGAGTTGCATGTTTTTTACTTTAATCCAGAGCTAAAAATTATTGAGCTCAATAAAAGTATCTCAGAAGACAAGATAACCCCAACGTTAGACCTCATGTGCCAAGAAATCAGACAAGTTGTGAAAGTCAAGGAAAAATTATTGAAGGAAATTAAAATTGCAACTCCAGTGAACACTTGAATGATAAGGTTCAGACCACAGTAATTTTTTTAGCAATAAAATATAATTTAAGGAATAAACAATCATTTTCAATATTGATATTTAATGGCAATATTCAATAATGCTTGATTATTTAATAGACTATAATATAGTGTTAGCCTAAATTTATATTCACTGAGAAAAGAAAAAATTCTTGTGATTCATTGTATTGTGATATTCACATTATTGTGGAGGTCTAGAACTGAACCCACAGTATCTCAAAGGTGTTTCTGTACTTAAGATACCTCACTTTAATTGCAAGAGTCTGGATGGAAGTTGCTTAATTATGTATCTTCTATTGAATCTAATGATCTACAAGTATTTTAAAGTTAATTTTCTTATTAAATTTGTTTTACAATAGATTATTTTGCCTTATGATTCTCCTAGTTGATATAAAATCATTTGTCAATTGACATATTGATTGACATGCTCACAGAAAATGTATCTTCTTAAGTAATGCCTCTGGGTTCCAGTTTTCCAACCAAGTCATTAGTCACAAATACTTGGTAGAGTAATGCAAAGGTCAAGAGTTTACAAGAGACATGGTCTCAGAAGCTAATTTCTTATATCTTTCTTATAATTTTATGTAAATCCTATAATAGGACATGGGTTATAAAAGTCTGACAGGACATAAAAAAGCATAGCTAGAACAAAATCAATAAAATCTGCTATGACTACCAAATTTAGTCTTTGTCAACTTGTAAATAACTAGGACATCAAAGAGCCAGAGCATTTGAAAAGGAGTAAGGGCTCTAAAACTATCACACCCATGAATATTGCTATGATATTTTTTTCACATTTCCTGTTTCCTACTGTACCTAATATTATAAGAGTAAAGAGTCTTCATGTGATAGGTTTTGAAAGTCAATAATAATATTGATATAACAGTGTATGGCCCAATTTGCTATGAACATTTTGACCCAATTTGAGAAAAAGTAGGTATGTTATCAAGGTCAGTCATACCTCAGTGCTCCAGTAACAATGATCCTGATAAAATATTTCCATCTAGATATAAGATTGCACTTATACATGTGCAGAAGTATTTCTCTACTGGGAGTAATTTTGCTCCAACTCAGAGTATCTATCAATGCCTGGAAATATTTTTGGTTTTACAACTGGAGAATGCTACTGGCATCTAGTGGGTGAGGGTGAGGGATGTTAAACATTCTACACATATAGGATACACCCACAACTAAGACTCATTTGGTCTGGATATAAATAAAGGTGAATTTGAACTATACTGACTTAGAGTTTTTTTTTTTTTTTAAAATTTATTTATACAAGAACTGGGGCACAGGCCAGAGGTGTGGGGGGTGAGAGGATTCACCAGAGATAGAGCGGGAACAGAACAGGCAGTTACTGAAGTACACTGCTGAGGGGAGCAGTGGGAAAGACAGGAGATAGTCTGCTTCACCTGTGGGTCACCTCCCTGGTTGGGGATCGAACTTGTACTGCAGTGGCTGTGAATGCTTGTTAGTGTGGTACTTAGCACCTTGTGCCACCAGGGAGGCCCCTGGCTTAGAGTTTCTAATCCAAGTGTAATTTTCTTAGTGGATTCTTTACCATCAGAGAAAGGGCCTCTCTTTAATACTGAGAACATCGCTTACTGACTGTCCTTCAAGGTAAGATGCCAGAATAAAAATCGCTCCAGAAACTGGATAAATATGATATTCCTGCAGAAGGTTATGAAACACTTTCACCAACTTGTTAGATGCACGATAGGAGAGTTACCACTCTCTCCATAAATATTCATCACTATGGAAACCTTCCCACATCCATGCACTCCTATAACCTTAAATGGCAAGCACATATTTTATAAGGCTGGTAAGAGAAAACAAATAAATTCCTATATTGGCCTCCTACTGAATGCTGAACTGCAGATTCTCGACCAGCGTTTCTCAGTCCTGTGTGTTCACGAAGATCACCTGAGGAAACTACCAATGCTGAATGCTCAGGAATCCCTACCCCCAGTGATGTGAGAAATTGTGATGCTGGGACCAGGCATCACTGTTTTATTAAAAAACTCCCTCATTAATTCTAAGTTACAATGAAGAATGAGGACCATTGTCTTGACTTCATCTATTTTCACATAGAAAGAAAAAAATTAAAATCTTTTTATATTAATGAGATAATGCTCTGAATTCAAGAGGTTCTGGATATCACTTTCCTGACATCAAGGGGAGCACTGAGTGATCTTCAAGACGAACTCAATAGTTGTTTATAAGTTGGGAAACAACTTGGGAGGGAGTCGCTCTTGTGTTTCTTCCTCTACATCAAGGGCAGTGTCAGATTTTGACTAGAATGGAATTATAAGATACATAATGCAATGAAAAGAAAAATTTGAACTCATAACTAAAAATTTCTAGAAGGGGAAATGGTGTAAACAAGCCATCTGTGTTGTGATGTGAAGCACATTCCCTGGTGGTGGCCCTTGCGGGGAGCCTTCATTATCTTCAAAGAAAGGAGGGAGACTTGCTGTGGGACCAAAGGCAGCAGGAGTTCTGATCAACTGGTTTTCTAAATATGCACAAACTCACTCCTGCAAGGAGATGAGATATTCAAAAGTCAGTCAGTGGATGAATTACTAACAATCTAAGAATTCAATAAAATGCAGTATTGGCAAAGCAGAGCTTTGATGCTGTTCTACATAAACACAAAAATGAACCGTTAAATTTAGAAATGAACAGATTCAAATGCAGTTTGTCCTTTTTCTATCTATAGTATGAATCCTTCTGATCATGTACTGTACATTTGATGGAAGCATGTGGCTGTGGCAAATGTCCCCCAGGAACAGATCCAAATAGAAGTTCAATTGGCTTCAAGCTTTTAAATGTTCCAGGGGTGCAAAGTGGACTCAGTTCCCCAAATTCTTATACTATATTTTTAAAACATTAAAATATCTAAAAGGGAATAGAAGATGTACAAAACATGAAAAAACAACTGAGTTTGTTTTATTTAAAAACAAATACTGTAAGGTGATTTTCAATGAGACATATTCTCAATACAATTTAAAAAAATAATTTGTTCCATTTCCTAGATCTGCACTCATTTCTTATTTTTTTTCTCTCTCCCTCTCCCCCCCATATCTAAGGTATAGTGTGTTTCTGTTCTGTAGAGTAGTCAGACTTGGATGTGAATCCTAGCTTGAGGTCCAGTTAGCCCTTAGTTTTAAGAAGCTGATTAGCCTCATGGTTCATGAGTTCTGGCTTTAGAAAAATGGAGAAATCATATCCCTAAATAGTTGTGAGGACTGCTTTTGAGGGCAATGGAATTGTGTCAAATTCATAAAATACTACTCAGCAACAAAGAAGGTACATATAAAAGATTAATGATTCCCAAAAATAAAAGAAGTCAGACTCCAAATACTCTATAATCCATTTATATTATTGCCTGGGAAAGGCAAAATTGTAGAGACAGAAAACAGATCAGTGGATGCCAGGGGATGAGAACTTTTTGCAAAGTGACAGAAGAGAGGGTTTTGAGTGATGAAAATATTCTATAATCTTGATTGTAATAGCGGTTACTATATGTAGTTGTTAACTCATAGAATATTATAACTAAAATGAATTTTACTATGTAAAATATGTATCAACAAATATAAGCATTC
Organism: Galemys pyrenaicus; assembly: GCA_019455555.1. Classification (NCBI taxonomy): domain Eukaryota; kingdom Metazoa; phylum Chordata; class Mammalia; order Eulipotyphla; family Talpidae; genus Galemys; species Galemys pyrenaicus. Next base: position 643,226 of record JAGFMF010011501.1, read on the forward strand.
CCTCTAAGTAATGCATTAAAAAAGGTTAAAAACATAAATAAAGGTTAAAAAAGCGGACGTACCCAGCATGATTCCCTATAAACATATCTTTTTATAGCTCCTTTTTTCTCTTATAGCTACTTTAAATACAGTCTAACTTTGAATGCAATTATTTATCATTTATTTTTCCTTTTCCTCTTATAAAATGATTTCTTCTGTTTCAAAAAATACTAATGATTAATTTATTTAAAATTCAATTGCTGTTGTTTTTAAAACAATTTATAGTGCTCCTCCTGACCCTTTCAGCACTCTAGACATTGAAGAACCAGGTTCCTTTACCAACTCTTTGACTTCTCTAATCATAAACATAATTTTTCAAGATCATTTCTTAAATATTTTCATTCATACCTGCTCACTTGTCATTCAACTATGAATGACTAATAAAACTTGTGCTTCTAGGAATCCCCCAAAGTCTAAAACAGATCCAAATTTCATCTACTTGTTGTGGATCTCTGATACTAAAAATGATAGTTAAATAGTTTCTCGACTAAAGAAAAAAAATCACAGTTATTTATTGTTTATTCAGTACCTCCTTAGTGATTGTATGTGCTACAATTATTGTTTACATGCTATCACATTATACTCTAAGTGTGTGTAAGTATCTTGTTTCTAGAATTTTCTTTGCTACAATGATTCATCACAATGGTGGTGCCATAATAATTTTCTGATAATGCAAGTGTCCTTCATTGCTTGTCTTTTTTTTTTTTAATTTTTTTTTTAAAGATTTATTTATTTATGCATACAAGCACTGGGGTACAGGCCAGAGGTGTAGGGGGGGTGAGAGGATTCACCACAGAGAGCGGGGAGCAGAACAGGCAGATCAACAGAAGTACACTGCTGAGGGGAGCAGCGGGCACAGCAGGAGAGGTCTGCCACACCTTGTGGGTCCCCTCCCTGACCGGCAGCAGGGATCGAACTCGTGCTGCAGTGGCTGCGATTTGCTTCGTAGTGCGTTGCTTAACCCACTGCGCCACCAGGGGAGGCCCTGCTTGTCTTTTTTCATCTCTTCTTTTTAGCTAATTTTGTCAGTGTATTCTTCCTGATAGAAATTAGAATTATTTTATGAAATTGCCCATGAAATGTTTATGATTGTATTACTCAAATAAATTAATTTGAGGGTAAGAAAACATCTTGACAATATTGTCTTTCTTTCCAGTAATATTTTTATTTATACATTTATTATTTTATAACCATTGGTAAATTATATAGTTTTCTTCATGTAAATTCTGCTCACTATTTGGCTAAATGTTCTTAACATTTCATATTTTTTTCTGCAAGGATGAAGAGAGTAACTTCTCAAAAATTTTAGACCTTATTGTTGTAATTTTCCTTATTACTTCAATAATATTTTTATTTACTTCCTCAGTTTTTCTAGTAATACAATTATATAATTTCATTTCCAACAATTTTGTTGGCTTCCAAGAAATTTGCCTCTTGCATATTTTTCTAATCTCAGTTATTTTATCAGAACTTCTATGTATTAAATAATAGTGATAGCAGAATTTAGTCTTAGACTGATTTTTTAATAATATCTCTAATGTTTCCCCATTAACCAAATTAATGATAGTTTGAGATTTTAAAAGGTCTTATTAATGAATTCTCTAATTTTAGTTTGAATTTTTTTTATTATGAAGTATGATTTTTTTTCTGAATACTTATTTTTATAACTTTGAAGCTACATATCACTATTTCCCCCTTTCACATAGTGAGATAAATTTATGATGTGTATGAGGGAAAGTGGAAGGAAAACATGTGTTCTCATCATAGATCATTTGTTTTTCAAATCCCAGAGCTCATAAGATTACAAAAGGTTATCTCCAAAAGTATTTACTAACAAAAACAAACTCTTAAATTTAGTCCCTTAATCACGAATATATCACATTATGATATTAATTTCATTTTATAATATAGTAGATAGCCAGTAAATATTAGTCGGTGCAAGTCAATTGTAAAGTGAAATAGCAAATGTAACAATAGAAAGTGTGATTTCATGAAATAAAGAAAATTTTGAACAACTGTTAGAATCATACTCAAATCCATTGATGCACAGTGCTTGCAGAAAAAAAAAATCAGTATCAATTATAATACTGTCATTAATAATTTTCCTTTGAAAATCATTAGAATTATTACACTTATTTGATATAATTATTTGGTATCTATAAAAATTTTCATACATTAGATTATATAAAAATCCACTTTGTTTAAATCAGTTTTGGAAATTCCTATTTCATTAAAGTTTTAACTGTATGAATATACAAATTACTAAATTTTCAGAAATATATGTCAGTGGTTAATTCTCATGGTGAAATTTGTGTAATTTTGCTTTCTCTAATTTTTAATACTAGACATACCAGTATTTCATTTTGGGGATGATAAAAACCAAATAAATATATGAAGTTTATAGTTTAAATGTGTTTTATATATTAAAAAATTACATAGCATTACTTTAAAATATTTTTAACATTTATGTCATTTACAATTATTTTGAATTTTTTCTATTTAACTGGCCTTGGTGTTCAGAGAATCTTTCAAGAATACTATTTCCTTAAGCTTTTAATTTTCCTTTACTTCTCAGTCTTTTGAATAGATTTTCAAAAATTTTTAAATGAGGACATATGTATTAAATTTCTTAAGACTTTATTTTATAATTATTTTGCCTTCCCAGATTAAATACAGATTTTAATATAGATTAAATGCAAGTGTTTAATATAATTCTCTTTGGTCACCTTTCCTCTTCAAAACTTCTTTCTTCCATTTAGTATTACAGAGGAATTTGAAAATAACCTGATTTTATTTATGTTGTAGATAAACATTTTCAGTTTTGTTTTCCTTTGCTTTTGTTCTGAAACCTATATTGCTTTAAATGGTGTTTTAAAAAAAATGTAACAGCAATGCAAGACTCTTATGATCTAACTTTTAAGTGATCTATTCCCTGGAGAAATCTTTCAGAAAGAACATAGAGGGACACTTTTTTGTGAACTAAAACAAGTATTTTTGTTTCCATTTGCTTTTTGCTGGGTAAATTGGTTGTGCAAATTATTTCTATCATTCCTTTTCATCAATCAGTCCTTCCAAATATTTTCTGAGTCTACAGCTAGGGCTGCTGAGAATTCTAATTGAGAGATAGAGGGAAGGCTTCCTTTGCCTTATAGTCTGGAATTGCAATATAATCTTGGGCTCCAAACACAGCTGTCTAGCACATCTGCTTTCTGCTCATTTCTCTACCCCATTTCCCTTGAAATACATTCCCAGTGATGACCTGACTTTCCACTTTTCACAATGTAAACTAGCCAACAATATTTCTGACATGCATGTAGCAATGTTACATCTGTCTTCGTGTTTGCTTTCTTTCTTTTTATTTTATATATTTTTTGCATTATTCTTCATTTTTGTACAGTGTACACTTTCTCCTCTCAGTTGTAGTCCCTGTTAAATTCCCACCACCAATTCACCCTTGTCCCATCACCATAGTTGCTTGTGCTCTTCCCAACTATTTAGTTCCTTCTCCCTCATCTTCCCCGAAGAATGTCTGTTAATTTTGATTTTTAATTTATTATAATTATTTTCCCTGATCCCTTATTTGTTTCCTCTACATTCCTCCTATAAGTGAAGCCATCCTATATTTTTCTTTTTTTTCTTTCTGGCTTTTTTTCACTGAGCACCAGCTCCATCCATGTAGCTGTGAATGGCATAAGTTTATCTCTTTTCGTTGCTGTGTAATATTCCATTGTGTATATATACCACATCTACTTGATTCAATCATTTACTTTTGGGCATTTGAGCATAGCTTGCCTATTGTAAAAAGTGCTGCAATAAACATAGAGGGGCAGATGTCCTTTTGAATTAGTGGTTTAGTGTCCTTTGGGTAAATTTCTAAGAGTTTGCTTCTTTCTATGTTTACAGCTAAGGAGATCTCTATCTTCCCAGATGAAGCCACTGGGTTCATTGCTTCTCACTCCACACATCCTTCCTACCTGATCTCAGAAGGCACTTGCTGTTTGTGTCTGTCGTTACAGAATCTGGAACTCCTGCTGAGCTCTCTGTCCAAAACTTCAGATTCATATCTCCAAATACTTGTTGGAAATTCTTACATGATTCTGAGTAACAGGGGTGGAATTCACTCCTACTCTCAAGATCTGGCTCTCTGAGATTTTGAGTCAATAGAATATATAAAAAATTTGCGTAATTCAAAAATGTGTAACAACCAAGACTTCTTCCTCAGATTACAGAAATTCATTTGTGACTACACTTTTATCAGGCAACTTGCCACAATCTGGTCTCTACTCTTACTTTCTACAACATTATTTCCTGAAAGTTTGTCTCTTGGAAGATACAGAAAAAAATAGAGGAGTTAATTGCAACAAGGATATATCAGGCTGATAGCTTCAACTTTCACATCTGATAAAAAAACATCCATACATTTTTTTAAAAAAGTAACAAGAGCATAGTTGTGGCTGATCAAAAAGTCAAGTTGTAATGGTGATGGTGCTCATTGGGGGTAGGAAATTTTCTTCTTTTTTTAGGTAATCTGTTAATTAAGCAGAGCTAACCATGTTACAAATAAATACAAATTGCTTTGCTTCCTCAATCCAGCTTCTATAGTATCATATTTAGTTGAAATCTGTGCCTAATCCTGATAGATATTACAAATAATTAACGACAAAAGCCAGGTAATCTCGTATAAGAGTTCTTTTATATAACTGGCACCAGTGGTTACATTTAGTAGTATCCAATATGAATAGGATCTTTAGTCTACAGATTGCTCAAGGATAATAATTTAGGTGATACCATTGATTAAAAATCCCAGTTGTCTGAGGCATAGGTTGAAGATAAAAAGAACATGGCATGATTAATAAAAGCAGAAAGTTATAAATATTTTAGATACTATCATGATTAGCTGTGGAATCAGGTACTTACTATGTAACTTTATCTGATTTTCCCACTTTGTTGTCTCATGTGTAAACGTTAACTATTTTGCTTTTTACTCCTCTATCTCTGATTATTGAACTGCAAGGGTGTTGGTGATACATATCTCTACAGTTTAACCCTAGGTATCAGAATATCCATTCAAGATTGTGGTCACACTAGAAGAATAGACACCATCTCTAAGGCCTGTGCTTGACATAGAGGCAGCTGTCTGATGTCATTTTGTTTTGTCTCCAAAGAGAATGTTTTAGTTAAATCTAAGGTTTTTTTGGGAAATAAAAGTTTAAGAAGGAAGAATCAATGTATGAATATTGGAGAGACAAAGGGGTGAAGTTTAGTGGGGTTTGTATACATCTGATATCCCAGAAATTAAATTAATTTTTGGTTAATTGTAACAAGGATACATCAGGTGTAACAACCAAGACTTCTTTTTTGAGGAAATTTCAGAGTCTTTGGGTAGAAGAGATCCATATTTTGTTTGGGAAAATGAAATAAGTAATTGTTCTTGGTTTTTGTGAGCAATGGCAAGGATTTGACCTAAACTTGTCCCTTTCAGTAACTGTAGGGACAGTAAAGCAAAGGGAACTGAAACATGACAGAAGTCTTCTTGCATGCCAGTGACATCCCTGGTGAGTTTTTCAGTGGCTACAATTCCTGTTGCATTATCCTAAACAGTGTCAATGACATAAATTGATTGGATTCTTTCTGCCTTGGCTCCCTTCAATCCTTGGTTTCCTTAACCTGGTTCTCTGAACTTCCTGCTGAATTAGAAAGGTGCCTGACTTCCTGCTAATGAATTCTTTATTCTACATAAAAAAGTCACATCTACTGTTTGCATCTTAGAATTCATATTGGCATAAAGACTAAGCACAGGGCCTAGGGAAGAATGGGAAAGGATTTGAAGCCCAGAAATCTGGCTGACAGGAGCAAATGAGAGATACAGGTTCTGTGTAACCAAAGTACCTGACTGGAGAAGATCTATTTCCTTGGGGCTTCCCATGATCAAAGAAGGAATGCTTCATTTCTTCGGTCATGATCTCTTTCCAAATGATTTGCTTTCTTAACTCTTCATTAAAGTCAACACTAGCTTTACCTTTGTGAAGAACTGTGCATATAAACCTGATACGCATACGGCCCACATTATGAAAAATCTTCTAAGACTGTCATAACTCTGGCTTCCAAAAATAGCTGAACTGATTGATATCAGCAAAACTGGTAAAGAACCACATAACCAGGCAATATAATCTAAGACCTTAAACTAAGTAGTGGGCATAGTGTTTTGTTATATTTATTTATTTACTTATTTTTAAAAGATTTCTTTTTTTAAATGCATACAAGAGCTGGGGTGTAGGCCAGAGATGCGGAAAGGTGAGAGGATTCACCAGAGACAGAGTGGGGAGCAGAGCACACAGATCTGCTAAAATACACTGCTGAGAGGCTCAGTGGGTGAGACAGGAGAGGTCTGCTGTGCCATATGGGTCAGATCCCTGGCCAAGGATATACATTGCTTCATAGTGCTGGGACTTAACCCCTTGAGAGTCCCCTGTTTTATTTAAATGTTGTTCTAAGCAAAGTATATCCTGTCTGTCATGGATCTATGCACTAAACCTCAAAAAGAAAGGAAGAGTAAGGGGAATTTTCTATTCATAGTTTTATTTACTCGAGAGATAGAATTTTCTGAAAATCTGCAAGCTGAATTTTTATAGCTAATACAAAAAGCTCCTCATGTAATTTTAATAGTTATAATTAATCACTTTAAAACTTTCCTTCATCTCCCAACTCATTAAAGGGATAGACTTTAAAAATGACAACTAAATATTTTCTTAACCTCTTAGCCTAAATTGTTCATTCAACCTTTTTCCTAATTTCTAACAAAATTTCATTTTGTTCCATTTTCTTTAATGACACATACCATAGAATCATATTTTTATATTCAGAAGGTTAAAAAATTGATATTGTGTAAGCAAAAATCATCCTGAATATTTTACAACTTTATCTTCAATCTTAATTATTTATAATGCAATATGCAGAATAAGACATGTATGAATGAAGTTTGACTAAATATTCACAGTTTGGGAATATCTGGGTTCATTTGCCAATGCTTTTAAAAAAATTTAAGCACAAAAACCTGTTCATTACAATAAATCACTTCTGTACACAGAGGTCCCCACAAAAGCCTGTACTGTGGTGTATAGCCTTGAGATCTTTCCACATATAATATTAATAATAAGTGTCAGGACAGACCAGGTTCAGAAACTGGTACAAGAGGAGCTTGGTGGCCGGTAACCATGTTATCTATCATTTGTCAAAAATGAATAATTCTGGACCTTGTCAAGTAAGTAAAGTAAGTAGTTTTAGCTTCAGGACTATACTGTTACCCCACCCCTCACCCCCAACACACACATTCCCTCCCCCCACCATGAGGAGGCATGGCTGCTATTGTGGGAGTAAAAACTGAAGTAGAAGTTACAAACTCATGATCCCCTGGCTGAGTTTGACTTGTAGGTATGTCTGCCAACAGACTAAGAACAAGTTAGGCAGTGAAAATACTTGATACTATAAAGATGGGTATATTTCATTAGTCATTCGTCCAAACCCATAGAATGTGTAAGCTTAAAAAGTATAATGTAAACTATGGATTTCAGGTGATTATGATAAGTCAGCTGCAACCAATGTTCCACTCTGGTGGTAAATGCTGCTAATGAAGAAGACCAGGGTGTATATGGGAAATCTCTAACAAAGTCCTTGAAATTAAAAATAAAAATTCAGAATGATTGCTAATATTTTAAATAAGTAACTTTTGTAATGAGTTGATTGTGACTCCCTAAATTGCCTATGTTAAAGTCCTAACCTGTTGTACCTTAGAATATTGTCATATTTGGAGATAGATGCAGATGTCATTGAAGATGTAATGAGTAAAGATGATATCATACCAAAGTAGAATAGGCCTCTAATACAAGATGATTGGTGTTATTATGAAAGGGAAATTTGGACACAGACACGCAGACAGGAAGACCACATGAAGATGAAGGGAGAGACTGGGGTGACTCTTTCTACAAGCCAACAAAATGCCAAAGTTTGCTATGAAACCAAAAGAAACTAGGAGAGAGGCACAAAATACATATTTTCTCACATACTTCAGAAGGAACCATCACTCCTAACACCGTGATCTTGGACTTGTATCCTCCAAAACCCTGAGACAACAAGCCACACAGCCATGTCCTAGGAAACTATGCGAATGTTTTATAAAAATTCTAGGTTTTCAACTTCCCTGAAAAGTAAGTGTTGGTATCACTCTGACTAGCTGGTCCCAGATTTGACCCCTTCTGACAAGCTGGAACAAAGTAGTGGTTGTCCACTTTTTCCATGAGAAGGTCCAGGTTCACCCAAGTCATAGTCAATCCATTTTAATAATGTAAGTTTTCTTGAGATCTGAAACCACCTCAAAAAATGGGAGTTTGGGATCTCCATGGTGGCACAAGGGTTTAAGTCTCAGCATGATGAAGCTATCATCAACCACTACAGCATGATTTCTATCCCTGGCCAGTGAGGTGACCCACATGGCTTGGCAGATCTCACCCACTTCTCACCCGCTGCTCCCCTCAGCAGGGTATTTCAGTTGATCTGCCTGTTCTGTACTCCACCTTATTTCTTGGTGAATCCCCTCACCACCCCCACATGCACCTCTGGACTGCACCCGAGCTCTTGTATGGATAAATAAATAAAATAATCTTTTTTAAAAAAGGAAGTTTGGAAGAACCTAAATAAGTATATGATATACACTCTTTTGTCTTCACAAGCAAGGTAGAAGGAATCTGACTATGAACAAATGAAAAAAAGAGAAGAAATAAAAGTCTACCCATGGAGTTTTCTAATAACCTCAAATTCTAAAGAATTCTTACAAAAATAAAAGAGAAAACATAAAATCAGAAATATAAAAAGTCAAATGCAACTCAGGGTCAGGGAAGACCCTTAGCCTCCCCTTTATTGAGAATTTTTGGAACAAGAGGAAACAGAAGGATATTTTAACTGCTTGAGGAAGTTGTTACATGCTGAGCAAAAGTCCTGGAAAAGGCACTATGAACACAATGGAAACAGAGGACCCAAGAGAGACACACATCTGGCAGAGAGGAGCTTCCCCACTTAATTGCCACAAGTACAAACCATGAAGTTGAAACAGATTACATTCCCAGATCCTCAGAAATGTTGCTCACAGCACTACTGCTGATAACCCTTGAGGAACAGTCCAGAATGAGAGAAGATCCAGAAGACTAGACATGGACAATGGCATTAGTTTCCAAAGAGAGAACCATGGAAAATGTTTTTAAAAATGCAGACAGTATTCTGGTGTCTAACAGCCATCCTTAGAATTGCATTACATAGATTATTACTTACATGTGTTTTGAAAATTAAGAAAAAAAGTGATAATTGTGACTTGAAATTGAGTTAGAAACAAGAAGTCAAGGTAATCAGAGAGGCGCCTGTTAAGTGACCCACCTCCATGACTCTGAGCTTTGCTCACTCTTCTCAAGCCACACCTTGCACACTCCTGTTGAACAGCCTTTGGAACACCCACTCTTCCTTCTGGAACACTTCTGAAAGTGACAGCAAGCTTTGCATCCTGCTTCCTTTCAGGTTTTATTTCACGGTCCCCTCTGTGGGGGGACTGCCCTGGTGAACCTACATAACATTACAAACCCCCACTCTCATGCTCCCTGCCCCCTACTCTTTTCTTCATAGCATTTATCATTATATTTGCCTTTATTTAGTAGATCTTACAGGCACATATCATTCCAGTGACTGGAATACTAGCTTTATTCTCCATTTTGTAGTTGGGGCAGCCAAGACATAGGGAAATGGTAACTTGTAACAGTGGTAATTGATGGAGTTGACTTTGAGCACAGGGTGTCTGGCTTCAGAGTCTGTTTCTTTTCTGCCCTGTTCTGCTGCCACCATTTAATATATCTTACACTTCACTCATCTATTTAGGATATTGTCTTTCTTTGACCCCATCCCCACAAAAATGTAAGCCCCATGAGAGAAGAATTTTGTTTTCTTCCCCCAACTTTACCCTGGCTTTTAGAATACTGTTTGGCACATGGAAGCTGCACAATATGTTAAATTAATATAATGTAAGTACAAAAGGTTGGAAACATAGGAATCTCCCCTTGTGGAGTATGACTTGTTGAGAAAAGGGGTTGTAGCTAATTAATCTTTGAATCCCCAGCACCTGGCAGAGTGCCTGGCATGTGTAGGGAGAGAACAGAAAGAGGAGCCCAGCTGGAAAAGAAGCTGGAAATGTGAAGTACTTGGCGGAACTGGGACTAGAAAACTCAGTATCCTAAAGCCCAGAGAAAAAAGTTTTGTCCGAATAAGAAAGATGTCCACTAGATTAAGACAGACGGAGATGATCTCATTGATTTTGCAGGCAATACCTTAGTTTCTGAGCCACAAACAAAATAATGTCATCACAGCAGGAAAAAATGTCATTGCCAAGTCCATATTGAGTATTGCCCGTCATTGTGTGGGTTGTCGTTGAGCCAGTATATGCTATGGGGGCTACCAAGAAGCTTAAGAAACCTCCCAGCTCTGAACGGCTTACAAGAGAGAAGCTGATAGTCAAAATGGTGTCAAGCAGAAAAACCAGTGATAACAAAAGAGGACAACACTTGGTAATGGCATCTGCTCCACGTGATTAGTGTCAAAAGATAACTGCTTTCAGAAGAGAGTGGCAAAATACATTTCTGGAAATCTCTGTCTTTCATTAACATAAATGTGTATCTTCTTGAATACAATCAACTTCAATCAACATTTGGGATCACTAAAATAAATGAGTTTAAGGGAAATATTAATAACCAAATAGCTTTAGACACCAACACAATCCTACCTAACGCTGTTAGTGTTTGAAAGAAAAGCATTCAGATTCCTAATCTGTTGGGGAATATTAACATAATGTGGCTTTGAAAATTTTAAAAAGATCTCATAATTAATTTAATCACCATTTTGCATAGCATTCCCACTTGTAATCTGCATTTTTGCTTTAAAACTCTTACTATATAGCTGTCATTCTGATCTAATGAAATGCCTCTTACTTAGGAAGAGAGGAAATTTTCAAATGTTGAGTCTACACAGAAATGAAGAATGAGACATGTGTCTGTCACTGCAATTTCACCATGGTAGACTAATTGCAGAGGCCTGTGGGTATGGATTGATGTTGCTGAGTAGTCAGCCTTTACTGCCATCGCTTTCAGGGTAATTTGCATAGCATGGCTCATAGTGTTTTATGATTTTTCTTTTAAAAATAATCCTACTTGTTAGTCACTAAATCGATTTAACTCTTCCAGTGCTGACTAGCATCTGGGGCATGTCTGTAGAGCCAGTGCACATATCTCTCCCTTGGCAAGTGCCAGAGTTGAAAAGGGTCTCACGGCTGGTCCAGTTGATGGTGTTTTCATCGTGTGGGAAGTTTACTGTTATTGGTTGGTCTTTAGGAAGAATACTCTGAGGCAGAGATGGATGTGAGGGAGGTAAGGGAGAGTGTCCATGACACCAACACCTGTGGAAGAGAAAGAAGCAGGATTAGAGCACAGGAGAGCAGTGCTACAATGAGGTCTTCATGGAATCCCTACCAACTACCCGGGGGATTTGACAGGGAGATGGCTCCTCAGAGTTGATTTATTTGTGCCAAGTCCTGACTTTTTTAGCCCCTTCTCTGATCAGTCACTGAGTGGGGCATGTCCCAGTAAGAGAATATGGCGGTGCTTCATGCCATCAATAGAGGTACTGGGTAAAGATGGCCGATGGCTGAGGACTGAGTACCAAGGACACTCCCAGCAGCAGGGAAATTAGTGCTTCGTTCCTGAAAGAGGGTGGAAGTGGGTGGACTGTTGCAGTGTCCACCATGATCATTACATTTCTCCTAATAACAAAGGCTCAGTTGGATATCACCTGAGCAGCAGAGTATGACTGCTAACTTCAATGAAGTATTTCTGTGGAACACTCTTCAAGAATCTGTTCCCCACTGCCTGATTGTTTCATATATTTTAATCATCAACATAAATTCTATAACTATAAACAGTTTAAAGGGAGTCTTTGGAAAATTTAGTCATTTTATCTCATACCAGAGAGATCAGATGGTTATATTATTTCAAGTTTATATAGAAATATGTTGATGTTTCTATTTCAAACAAATTTAGGGACTAAAGCTCCGTGTTTGCATGATTTTTTTTTGGATTGGAGATAATGCTTTTCAAGAGACTTACTAATTGGTCAGGTTTTCCTTGTTATAATGCATATTTCCTAGGACTTAACTAAGAGGAAATATGTACAGTGTGAGACAAATTTTCTTCTATAATTTTAAATTACTTTCTAAGTCAATAAAATCACTCTTTTAGGAACTATTTGAACAAATGATGGAAGAACAGTTTTGAGATGACACTTAAGTCACAGAGGCTTTGACTGTATACCTGTTGTGGTGTACAAGGAGAATTGGCTCACCTCATGGAATCTCTGCATTTGAGTCAAGGGGAAACATCTAAACTAGCACAAAAGCTTAGAACATGGCTCAGATTTAAACACAAACAAAGGGTAATCTGGCCTGGCACAGTCTGGCCACTGCAGCAGTGTATCTGAAGGTTATGTTTTATGTTTATTAGCTCCATCCAGATGGCGTTTTATGTCCTTAATAACTTTGTCCCTGACTAAGCCATGAACCTACCATTTGACAAACACAGTAGGAAATGTCTATCAGCAGAAAAGTCATTTTATAATCAGAAACACTACTTGAACCATTCAGAATATATTTTGAAAGACTGTGATTGCTTTTATATGTCAATGCTTACACTTATTTGTAGACAAACACACGTAGCTTTTAAACTAAACCTGAATTCAATGAGCACCTGGAATGCCTTTAAAAAAGACTACGTACTTATGCTAATATTTTATGAGTAATAACTTTCATTGGAAGAGATCAGATTGCTTTGATGCCCATTTATTCATCTTTCTATGTCCATAAAATTAGTGTGTAGTAGATATTAATATTCCAGAGTTACAAACAGAGAGACTAGAGGACAGAAGGTCTGAGGTCGTTCAGTGAATTCCTGTGGTCCTGGGTTCTCCTGGCTCTCCACTCAGAATGCTCTGTCTAGATCTGCCCGCCACATTCATCCATGCTGCTCTTTGGGAAAGTCTTAAGTGGGCTTTTGAGATGGTCATTTATGTCCCTGACTAAACTCTACTCCCAAAGTTCATCCTCTTTGGGATAGGTATTATATTTATCTGTCTCTTAGCATACCGGTTGTACATTTTCAATATATTTTGTGGTTTTTTTATTGAAACAGTTCACTATTTTTTCTTATATTCTGAAGTTTAACTTCTTAGTAAAAACATAAAGGGATTATTTTAATATCAAAACTTTTTCTGTAAAATTATTTTTCGTATTTCTCAGTGGGAAAAAGAACATGAAATCACTTTAAAAATTCATTTTAAATAGAAAAAATAGTGTTTATTTTCAATCCTGTCTAATCCTTCCATCCTTCATTTCTTTCATACCTTATTCTTTTTGCGTCATCCTTCTTTTTTATGATGCAAGATTTACTAAAGTGTCTACTATTACCAAGAACCATGCTAGATGCCATGCAGAGCACATCATAATTTAAGATTATATTGTCAGTGTTCACATTTTACTTAAAACATTTTTTAAAAAACATTTATTATAAATGTAAACAAGTATAGGGTTCCAGGCACAATGATTTCTACATTATGCTTCACCCCTTTTTCTTAGCCTTAGGAAGCTATTTTCGTATATTCTCATATTCCCTCAAAAAAAAAAAACCACCTAAAATCTAATTAAGATGTGGTTATAATTCATGAGAGCTAAACTTCAGATTTTACTAGAACATTTTAAAAGTTATAGTAAATAAAGAAAACACTGTTTTTCAGATTACTCCAATTTTAGAAACTTTGCCTAGATCTTAAGGCATGGGTTCAGAAATCATTTTTTAAAAAAGATTTTATTTACACAAATAAGAACTGAGGCTAGGCCAGAGGTGCGGGGGGTGAGAGTATTCACCAGAGACAGATTGGGGAGCAGAACAGGTAGATCTACTGAATACACTGCTGAAGCAGCAGGCGAGACAGGAGAGGTCTGCTGTGCCATGTGGGTCACCTCCCTAGCTGGGGGTCGAACTTATGCTGCAGTGGCTGGCTATAGCTTGATAACCTTGAGACTTTAATGCCTGCAACACCAGGGAAGCACCTCAGAAGTCATTTTATAGGTCAAATCATCCCCCTGAGGGTGGAATAGAGAACTGTGTGGAGAAGATGCAAACATTTAACTGGTCAGCACTAGCTGGGTGCAGTTTTAAAGGATCAAGGTTGAACTCTAGGAGTAACTCAACTGTGAGAAGTTAAATATATGGTGAGAGAATAGGAATGAAGTTTAAAATGTTTTATTAAATCTTGTTAGGGAAGGACTAGAAGAGTGTCTTCCTTGCATTGTTTAGATAATCTTGACTGAGAAAGATGGTTTACTTCTCATGGTTCTCCTTGTAGCCTCATCCATTTATGACTTACAGTTGAAGGCTGTTTAAGAGCTCATGGAGAAGGAACTGTGCTGATGGTTCACAGGTGCCATGGTGGTGGGAGAATTATGGGGATGACATCTAAGGGGAGAAATCAAATATTATACAAAAATAAATAATGTAATAAAATAAAAAATATATATTTTTAGAAAGAATTTGTGATTAGCTGCCATTTAACAGTATTAGAAAGATAAACAACTTTAAAATCTTCAGTGGAGAGTGTGATAAAATAAACTATTTTTCATTCTTTCAGTTCACAATGTAGTTTTCTCATCGAGATGAAGGAATCCAATGACTGACTATTATTGAAAATTAAGAATCCAGAAAGGTAGAAAAAAAAGTTAATTTAACATACAGCTTTTGCCTTAGAGAAATTACTTCACTTCTCTGCACCTCAGTTGTGGAAGCCATCAACTGTGCTAGACTCAGTTTAGACTCTTGCTTCTATAGTTTCTGACTGAAAGTTTGGGAAACAGATACATATCTTACAAAGAGGGTTATCTTTATAAACAAAGGCAAAAGTAGAAGGATAGCATCAGCTGTCCCAAAGAAAATGCTCTGAGTTCTAACTCAGGAAAGAAGTAAGTGGATGAAGGAATGGGTTAGAATAATAACAGATCTGAACTCTAAATAACTAATTTGAACCACTGCACATTACACAAAGCATTATAAAGAAAATAGTAGCAGAACAACCAAATTATTGCGAAGATAATTGAGGTAGTGGGGCAGAAAGAATTCATGGTTGCATCCCAAAGACCAAAATAGGAAAGAGATGATAATGTGTCTGTGTTCTGTAAAATATATCCCATACCCATGATCCTTCAAAATACAACTTTGATGAACTTAAAAAATACACTTGTTCAGTGGAAGATGACAAAGTTGTTCTTTGCTTCTTACCTCTGATTGTCTTTTGTTGGAAGAGCTAAGAGAGGGAAGATTTCAGTTTTCATCTCTGGTGAAATACAGTTCATTCATTTTACATTTATGGTTTTGCTTATGGAATAACCTAAAATATCATTTCATGTTACTAAGAAATCTGTTGTATACACTGACTTTTGATTTAATTTATAATACAGCTACTAGGAAAGCAATTTCTTTCCCAAAACCATTTCTTAAAAGATTTCCTCTGTCTGTCCACCTCCTGGTTCCCAGCAATTTTTGTTTTTATATAATATGGAGACCAATGTGGTTTCTTCCCACACCCTTTCAGTACATTACTTTAAAAATATTGATCTTATCTTTGTAATTATATACTTTTCTGTTAAAACAGGACACATCTAGTTAATGCTCAGCATGTCCAGTGAATTACAGCTTTAGGGAGATTTATTTTAAATATAAATATCATGGGAAAAAAAAGCTGGTTAGAGCATTTCCAAGTGATCTAAAGTTAGTGTGTATGGTATCTGGTTAAATACATTTTTTTTTTAGTAATAAGCAAGAACAACTTTGAAACTGCAATCATGTTTCACAATAAGTACTGTTTTTCTTAAAAGTTGCCATACAATAAAATTATAACTATACTTGGAAACTTTCTACTTATGATTATACAAATGTGCAAGAAAACAATCTTATGGCTTCTTAAAAATAGTACCTTTGTTCATACTAAAATACAAAGCATAATTCTGCATGCTATATTCAATAATTGCTGATAAAACAACCCCTTGTGTATTAAAATATGACTTTCTAATTTATTGAGTTCTCTGACACTATTTAAGTGCTTCTGTTTGTAAGGAAGAACTTGTGAACATCAAATCAATAGGGCTAAGAGGTAGAAATACCATTATTATTTAAAAAATATATAGATAGATTATCTGCTTATGTAGCTACTTATAAATATATATAATATTTATATATACTTATATAATAAGCTACTTATAAATATATAATACTTATATATAAATATATAAAATATATACACACATAATGAATATATATATATGGCATATAGTATATAATAGATGTATAACATAAAACAATATATAATGTTTGGTAGTGGTAGCTCATGTAATTAATTACAATTTAGCATCTAATAAACATTACATACAAACATTATACCTGTAATGACAACAGCTTACCATATATAAAGTTATCATGGATTTGTTAATACTTGAAAATAGTGTTTAAATGGCATATTTTGTTAAAGGAGAAAGAAATGTAGACCGATAGATTTTAAGAGGCCTTAGCATTTTTAATTGCCAGGAACTCTTTGATTCAGGCTAAACATCTCTCATGACAGAGAGTCAGAAACCTTGCATGCTATTTATTTCTCTATGTTCTGTGCAAAATAAGTGGCTTAAAATTATTGAAATTCCCAGGATAATTTCTCTACCACCTATTGTTAAGGATCAGAAATGCATAGGTTTGAAAGTCAAATTTCTCTTTCTAAATAATATTCTTCACTTTCAGAAGTAATAGAACAAAGATTCTAGAAGTACTAGCTGTTGAAGTTCATCTGCCATCCCATACTAAAAGAGTTTCTACTCCATCTTGATGTTGTTGCTTCTTGAAATCTAAGTGCCTTGTATCTGACCCATGGCAGGATATAGCCCAAGACATGTGCAAAGAGAACCCGAGCTTGAATGAGCTAAACAGTTTCACTTCACCCAAACCTGTGTGCTCTGAAGCAGAGTCAGACACATGAGCTGAAAAATATTCTTCTTCATTAATTGATCCAGGACAGTTTACTCAAAAGACTGTAAGATAAAGTAACCAGAAAGTTCATCTGCATCTCAGCCCTCAGCTTGTGATGTGGCTTGTCACAGAGTTTCTTTTAGCTTATGTGATTGCTCGCTCCACATGCTGCCATTTACAGTACATGGTATACAGTAAATCTATTTTTTGTCAAGATGGGCTGGGTTTTCACAGCTCTGCACATGACATCTAGTCACTCTTCTTGGCTCTTAATGCTTAACATGGTGTAGTCTTGATTTTTGGCTGATTGCCTCCAATATGTTCAATTTTGGATGATTTTTAGTGTAGGTTTGTGAAATGATGCCCTAGAAATGTGAAAAATGTATAGGTTTCCTTAAAGGGCTTACAAGAATCAGTCTGCTTCCATGGGCATCATTTGAAAACTTGGCGATTATCTCCAGTGTTTGTAACAGGCCCTGGGTGGGCACTGGAGAACATTCAGAAGGCAGGTGAAAGGAGACAGCGGGAACACTAGCGGTGGTCTCGGGGGGAATGTGATTAAGACTGGAACCAGAGGGATGCTTACTTTTCATCATGCATGGTTTTTGTTTTATCCTTTGCATGGTTTTGTTTTTGTAACCTGACACGTCTCATTATTTTACAATTAAAAAAATTAAGACATTTTCAATGGCATTGTAAAACCACTTTGTCGTCACTCGTGTTTTTGTAGTACTATCCAGGACCACAGACATAAATTCCTGAATGTTCCACTATGTCTCTCCCTCAGCTGTAGCTTGCCAATCTCATTTCTAAACCCTTTTTGCTATTTCCACATGGGCAACTTCTGTTGTCCTCCTTCGTCTGTGTGACTATTTCTCTTTGATATGTAAAATTTCTCTGTGTATTATTAATGTAACTTTGGGTTACTTGAATTGCCCAGAATGATGTTCCAGAGGCACTCTCAAGAAAATTATAGAAACTGACAGAAGTGTAGATCAATTGGTTATCAATCAGCATTATCCTTGCTCCCATGGCACTAAAATAAAGTAACTATGGTTTATTAAATATAAACTATGAGTGGGATCCTCAACTGTTTTATTGCAAATTGATATTTTACATTTTTTTTAAAAAAATTGGAAACTATCACATATAAATATTGTCTGAAAGAACTTTTATCCTTAAGTTTTCCTCTTTATTAACTTACATTTGAATACTTGTGAGAGAATCACTCATAAAAACTTAGCTTCTCTTTTTCTAGAATCCTAGAATGTTAATAGATAATAAAGGCTTAGATTCAAGTAATAAGAGGACACTAATGCATGTGACAGAAGATATATAAATATATACTCCAAATTGACTATTTTTTAATTTTTTATTTATTTATTTATGCATACAAGAGCTGGGGTACAGGCCAGAGGTGTGGGGGGTGAGAGGATTCAACAGAGACAAAGTGGGGAGCAGAACAGGCAGACTGACTGAAGCATACTGCTGAAGGGAGCAGCAGGTGAGGTAGGAAAGGGCTTCTGTGCCATGTGTGTCCCCTCCCTGGCTGACGGCTGGGCTTGAACTCGTGCTGCAGTGGCTGCGGTTTGCTTCACACAGTGCATTGCTTAACCTACTGTGCCACCAGGGAGGCCCCAAATTGACTATTTTTAATGGCCCTAAAATAAATTCTCTAATTTAAAAAGCAGATAGTAAATTGTATTGCAGTTTGGGAGGAGTTATGTGTTCCACCAATTGACAAGAGAATGCGGCACAGATAGAATTGGAAGAGAAAATGAAAGAACTTGGAGCTTCTAGTTCCACCCTTAATTTCCCAAAGGGACCCCAACTAGCATCTCATTTAAATAACTAAGAAGTACAACTAGATGATCATTAACATCCTTTCTAGTTCTAGACTCTTAGACTATCAGAATCCCACATTAGGTGGCTCCTTATTTCTCATAACACAACAGAGCAGCACTTAATGTGTGGGTTAGATATGAACAAAGAATAGGTGACTAATAAGAGAATTGTGTCTCCGTCATGAACTTTCAACCTTAAATAATGAATCCACAAGGATATGAAATGTTGAGGAAGCAGATTAGACAAAATCCCACCATGCCACATTCTCAGGAGCAATTGCATTGGCAGTCTGCACACACACACATGCACATGTATGCACATGTGTGCACTTTGTGGTAACTTATCAGACTTTGCCCTCAATAAATATCTATAAAATATGTGTTACAGTGTAAGTGCAAACTGACTTGTAGAGTCCGTTAAAAATGGTAAAAATCACTAAATCTTAGACCAATCAATACATAGGCCGATCATCCAGTGACTAAGGAGGAAAAACTGTTTGTGAGGTGATATCTATGCAGTCATTCAATTAGCTCAAATCCCTGAGTCCAAGAAAAAACTGAGAAATGGAGAGTGGCAAAGATCCTTCTTGAATCATCTGGATAATTTAGCTTTCTAACTGGCAGGACTAGTCTAATAACCACAGCAATATGTACTTTATCTTTGTTTACTAAACATGTGCAGGCTATCATGCTCAGTGTCTATGCACATTTTCCCATAAGAGTTGGGCACCATGATTTAAATCCATTTTACAGAGAAGTGAACAGAGACTTTGTCTTTATTGACTGAACAGTTCTTTATTGAATAACTGCTCCATTCTAGCAACTGTTTTGGTCACTGAATACACAGAGATGACTCAAAAAAGGTTGAGGACGATCTTGGTCAGGCTGGCCTTGCTTAGTACCTCCTGGGCCAAGTCAGGAAACAGTAGTCAGTGTGTAGGCATTAGACTGGCCATTCTTGGGTGACGGCAGTGCACTCTGCATGCATAAAGGCTCAGGGGTATCAGTTGACTTGTGCATAACATAACACAGAATTAAGTTACACCAAAACATGAGGTTTAGATTCAAACATTTGAGGTTAAATGCGAATGGGGTGATTTTGACAGTGTTTCAGGGTGACATGGCAGGGAGCACAAGAGTGCCAGTTGCCTTTGCAGCAGTTTTGTGAAACAACAATGTGGCAGGACCTTCATCTCACTTAGCACAATTATCATAATCATCAGGATGTGTCTCATGAGGGATTTAAGAGAAATCCAAGAATCACACTCATCCAACTTGATGTTATTTCCTGTCCTTGTTTCTTCCAAGCTTTGCTGCAGGGAAGTGTAATTTGCACCAACCTCATGTGTCTGAATGTTCTTTCTTCTTAATTGTCAAAAATTGATTGAACAATCTCAGCCCCTGACCTCAGAGAGCTTACAGACTTTGAGGGAGACAGGCAGTTAAAAATAAAGGTAAACAGGGCCTCCCCTGGTGGCGCAGTGGGTTGAGCAACGCACTACGAGGCAAATCGCAGCCACTGCAGCACGAGTTCGATCCCTGCTGCCGGCCAGGGAGG
>JAGFMF010011501.1:663854-751245 GCA_019455555.1 Galemys pyrenaicus
GCCCGCTGCTCCCCTCAGCAGTGTACTTCTGTTGATCTGCCTGTTCTGCTCCCCGCTCTCTGTGGTGAATCCTCTCACCCCCCCACATCTCTGGCCTGTGCCCCAGTGCTTGTATGCATAAATAAATAAATCTAAAAAAAAAAAATAAAAAAAAAATAAAGGTAAACAAAATCAAAATCCTACAGAAGGAAAAACTAGTCATAGATTTTGTAAATGTGTGGAGACAGATGTTAGCTGGACTTAGTGTGATCATTATTTTACGGTATATGCATCTACTGAATCGGTGTGCTGTACTCCTGAAACATATAGTGTCACATGTCAATTATATCTACATTTAATTTTTTATTTTGAAAATACAGTGATAAAAAGCAGAGGGAGGAAATTGCTTGCAAAAAAAGGACACAGAATCTGGGGTGATGGAAATGTTCTATATATGATTGATGTTCACAAGACTAAATGTTTGTCAGAAGGTATAAAAATTACACTTACAACTGATAAATTTGATTTTACATAAGCAACATTGCAGGAAAGGTAGCAAAATGTTGGGACAAAATTTATAATTTGCAATTTTAAAATAAAAATATTTGACTTCTAATTTAAAAATTATATATACATATGGACATGCACATATATAATTTTAAACAGATCTATATAACAGATAAAAATTATGTGTATGTACATATATATGCATGTGCATATTTTGTTAAAAATACAGAATTATATGTATAAATGTACATACATATGTATACATATGTACATGTGTGTATCACATTTTGAAAATGTGAAATATAAAACTAGAATTTAGAAAGTATCTTGAAAAACATCTTCCCTCATATTTCATGAGAGCAATAATCCAAAATGTATCATTCTTGAGAATAATTGAAGTTACTAATACTTATCTACACTGTGTAGTAAAATCATTTAAAGCAGATTCACTAAACTAACTTCTAAAGATAAAGAGGCTTGACTATTATATTGTTTAATAAAGTATTTGCACATAGTTAAGGAAAAAAAGCAAATAATATCATAACAATAAATGTGGATAATTGCTTTGAAAGGGGAAGGCCAGAGAACAATGAAAAGTCAGTCAATAGGATCTAATTTATTTTTTAATAAAATTTTCCAGTATTATTGTCTATTAGTAAAAGTAAGTTCTGGAAAGGAAAAAAAAAAAAGAGTTAGAACCAATCAAATTAGTTCCTGAGGAAACTTCAGAAGGCTTCAATGTTTAAAAGTTGCTTTCAGTTGATTTACCATAAAGCTGGTCCTCAGGACTTTTTTCTCATAAGCTTCCTTTTTACTAGATCTCTTTAACTAGTTATTCCCAGACCATCAGCAAATAGATCACAATGCTGACACTGACAAGCATGAATATTTCCCCTAGTATCTTTGTTTCTTTTTATAAAAGCAACTACATAAGGTATTAAATTTAATTTAAAAGACTTTCCATATTTAACATAATGTGCTAATAACTATCACACACTTGCCTGACAAAATGGTAATGATGTGAAGACTCTGGCTTCATTAGACAGTGACTCTCACTGTGGAGGAGACAAGTGGCAATGTCTCACAAAAGGGCTCTGTCCTGTGATATAGAACAAGGTATTACTGTGTAATTTTACATAGAAAAGTATTTAGGGTAAAAACACCGACATGTTCAGTTAAAAATAATCCTTCAAAAGGCCAAAGTTAACAGTTAAAACCATTTTTTAATCTAGAAATTGGCAAAAGATTTATCTAAAATGTTTATATTTTTGCCACTCCATAAATCAAAATTAGTTTTCCATTAAAAAAAATTGGATCAGAGATGATAATATTCTTGCCAATTTTTAGCTACATGCAAATGGAAACATCTGAGATTTTAAACTGAAAACTGAAGTTTATAGATATATAGTAAAACTACTGCTTGTGAGCATTCCATTGTGAGATCTGAATAGCATATGAGGTTATGAATTAACAGTAACTTCAGACACATAAAACCTTTAATGTCCTTTACTAAACTTATAAATACAAAACTAAAGCTTTGCTGTTAATGTGTCATATTTATTATATTATTTCTACCTCTTAAGGGTGGAATGATAAGGTAACTTATTCTTCAAAAGTCTTTCAGGAAAACCCACGTAAGGCCAGGTGCTTGTTACCTGCCAGGCGGTAATGTTACTATTTGATGAATAGTTGTCTTATTATTCTCAAGTCTGTAAGCTACACAAGAGATGGTGTGTGGTTTTGCTTGACAGTTCATCCCTAGGATTTAGTAGAATGCCAGGTACCTAGTTGACACTTAAGGAACATTTATTAAATGAATAAAATCGGATTGCCACATTATAATTTCTGTGATTTTTTTCAGAATATGATCATTGGTTTATTAATGAATATTACTATTAATGTTCTTTTCTATATTTTATTTTCCTCATATGTCCCAAGCCAGAAAATTGCACCCTGTTGTTTTATTTCTCCCTTCTCTGCTTGTGAATATTCCAGCCTGTGAATATTACCACGGGCAAGGAAATGCTGAAGGCACCAGCTCTAAGGAAATGCTGAAGGCACCAGCTCTTTCTCCCCGTAACATAACAGTTTGATTTCCATCTTTACTCTATTGTCAAAACCTCTATCTCCTACTTGTAGCGAAGGTGTCAAAATTTCTGAAAGAAGAAACCTCGTTCTTCTTCCCCAAAACAATTTTGAGATTTTAGACTCCTAATGAAATGCGAGGAAAACAATACATAAAAATGTTGTTTCTTGAGAAACACTGTATTTTTAAAGTCAAATAGTTTCACATCACCCTGTTCAAGATTTACTAACGTCATTGCAAGCTACAAATTACTTTCATAATATAGGTGCTCTTCTTGTTTTAAAGAATTGGCCCCAATTTCTACTGACATCCTTTCAGCTAAAACCATTAAATAGTCATTGAATGTAGCATGTATTTACATGACAGGGTATCAGACTGAGGATGTATAAAATAGATCACCAGGTACTAGTGTGTTAATGACCAAACCATATTTTATGAGGTAGAAAGTCAATGAACATAGAAGACGTTATTGGCAACAGTGCAACAACAATGAGATTCTCTTTACTCTGGGGAGAGAAACAGCCTGCTAACATGGAAACCAAAACACAGCTTTACCTTGGGTAGAGACAAAGACAGCAATAGGAAAAAATCATTTCTGATGATCAATTTCATTTGCCCCAAGTAGGTCCATTGTGGTAAAAGAGATGATTTTTGCCAAAAGAAAAACTTCAAACAAATGAACTCATTTCCATCATGTTGACAACATCTTAAGTTATGAGATATGCTAAAGTATGTATCCCAAAGTGCCATTATAGAATCATTAAGCTGATTTCCTCATCAAAATATATATTTTTTTTCTCTTTAAATTGTAAAGAAGACAGGTGGTTAAAGACTAATACATTTTAAAAGAACCGATGGTATCTAGCCAGCTCCCCCCTTGTCACACAACTCTTTGAATGATTAGGGGTACTGACTGCCAAATGTGTTTAAAAACTCATTTGAAATGAAGAAAAGACTCAGAAATAAACAAAAAGGGGAGGGAGGAAGGGGGCATTTTATTTTTACATTTTTTCTTGCTTTATTTTTAAAGATGAGGAGTGAAACTACTTTATTAAAAATGACAAAAGTTGTATTGAGTTAGGATGAAAACTCACATTTCAACTTTAAAGTCTGAAAGAATTTTTAACTGTGACTCTTGAGCCATAGATATGAAATTTCCAAGGAAAATAGTGATGTGATTTTAACATTTATGATTTATAAAACTACTTTCTTCAAGATAAGATCTCTGAGATCTTGCAAAACAATACCTCATAATTTATGTAAATAAAGAGAGCCCCGAAGTATTAAGAAAGCAATATTCTTCTGTTTGTGTCAAATATATGCATTCAGTGCACACCTAAACTGCAAACTATAAACATGCCAGTGTAAAGATAAAAATGTAAAAAAAAAATAACAAAAACACTGTAGGTGTGCATTAAAACAACATAGTTAAAAAGTCATCTGTGTCATTTCCAGTGTTTTAGCTGTCAATGCAATTACTGTACCTCCCATCCAGAAGAAAGGCGAATCTTTTTAAAGAAAAGTATAAAATATTTTAAAATGGACAGAAACCTGTGTTTTCCCAAAAGGTAGAAGAAAAGCTGCCACTAGGTAAAGTTTATTTTAGGAGTACCTGAGGATACTATTGCCACACGCGGAGAGAGAGACGTGCCTGTAGATCGGGGTCACGAATGGAATCAGTGTCCTGCTGCAAGGGATCAAAATCTGTCATGGCTCATTTGGACTGTGGCACTCCTTAAAAAATCGAGGACATGCTCTGCAATTACCAATCTGCCTGGGCATGTACATAAAGAGAGCTGACAAATGATAAAGGAAATTGGAAAGGTTGAGAGGATGAAGTCAATAATAGATTTATCTCCAGACATTTAGCACTTGAAGTGCATCTGTTATACAATATGTAGACATATTTCACAGCAAATTTGGAGATACTGTGAGCCCACTGGGCAGGGACAATATCTAATTTTATATTCTATATAACTCTGAGCATAACTTTGGTGCCTAATCAGTACGAGGAGGAGGTACCCCCAGGGTTTACAAAAGGAGAAATGCATGGTAACTTAATCTAGGTTTTTATGTGTGGCAGCAGCATTGAGGGACAGGGCAAAATAGCAAAGCCAAATACAAAATAAAAAAAATTTTTTTAATGTACAGCATGAAAGGAGACTGCTCTGAAAGTTCTTTTAGTCAATAAAAGTCAGATTTCTTTTTCTCAAACTCAAGTATAGTTATTACAAGTTTTTATTCCCTAAAAGAGTACAAAAGTTCAATAATAAGTTGAGCATTTTTTAAACAGCTTTCTTTAGAAAAAAGTTAGGAAACAACTTTTTGCCAACTTAAACATTGTTTCCCCCATAGAATTGATCTTGTTTTTCAAAGAATATACTTTCCTTCGTGAGTGCTATAAATCCTATTAAACATATATTGTAAAGTATTAGCTTTTACACTTTAGTATTTAAAGTAATATGACCCCATTTCTAATATGTCTGCAAGAGAAAAAATGATGCTTATTTATATAAACGTGATGCATCATGTGCATATATGTACATATACATCTATCACATGTATGTGTGTAACTGAGAAATTTCAACTTTACTAGCTATGTTATACCCTCTACCTGTTTTCTTTGCTATATCACACACACATATGGAAAATCTTGCATGTTTTAAGGCTTTAAGTTTGTGTTTTTGTTTGATCTATTTAGCATTCACATGAAAAGACTAAAAATGAAATAATATTTTAAAATATTCTTACATCATAACTTAATCACCCTAAGAAACGAAAATACATATACTTTTAATATATATGTTATTTAATATAAATGTATATGCATATGTATGTATGTATTAACACTACTGGTACTTTTTTTGTTATATATTAGGCTAAATCAGTCAGTCAATTTAGCTAAATTGTTTTACCCACAGGAACTACTTAAGACCCTTTAACTGAAAAGGGCAGTTGGCTGCGTTGTCCTGCTATCACCACCCACATTTAATTTTGTAGTCACTGTGTGAATTTCGAGTGCCTCTCTTTCACTTGTCAGTTCATATGAATTATTTCCCTTAGTTGTTGGAGAAAGGTATCTGAGCAGTGTGGGCAGACCCTGGCACACAGACCTTTGATGTAGAAGGGTTTTACGTTGTGAATGCTGAGCACTGAGTGGGGTTTCACTTGCTGAGCACTGAGTGGGGTGTCACTCTTTCCCAAACCACAGGTCTCTGTTCTGTCTTGAGAGTTCATTTTTCTAAGGCAATTCCCATCAAAATGAACTGTCTTAGCTGGGATGTGAACCCATGTTGAGTGTGGTAGACAGCTTGTCGTCTTCTCGTCTGCCATCCTGCCTGCAGTCCACATGTATGCAAGGTGACTGATGAGAAAAATGACAAATTTACTATGATTTGATACATATATTTAAAAAAGATTTACTGACATTGTAATTACTTATTTTTAGTGTTTTCTTAAAGTTATGTCAACTCATTGGCTTCCCTACATTTCCTTCCTCTAAAAAAATCGAACACGTGAACTTGGTCCATTGCATAAAAAACAAAGAAAAACTTTTGGAATGATTTTAATATCTAAGCTTTGCATTCTTAAAATAACTTACATGTTTCCGATTTTAATATGTAAAGTAGGTATCATGTCATATAGCTTGGCTAAAATAAATAGTTTCTCTTAAGAGAATTTTTTTAAAAAAGGAAAGTCAGATCAAATTTGGCATTAGCTCAACAAAGCTTAAGCTAATATCCAGGAAAGAACAGGGTAAACAGGAAGAGTTGTTGACTCTTTTTTTTTTTTTTTCCCTGAACACACATTGTAGCATCCTTTTGTAACTTTTAAGCTGATAAAATCTAGCTACATTATAGTAACAGTTGTCTGAAAAAGCAATGGAAAGACATTGTTTTAATGGAAGAGCTTTCTAAGGAACTCAAGGGCATCTTCTCTCCTGTTAAGACTTAACACAACAGTTCTACAATACTTAAACTGTGTTTTATATCAGCTTCCAATAATCATGTGGATTCAAGTAACCTTAGGATTCACAATGCAAATACTGACTACATTCTGGCTAGTTCCTTCTTCCAGTCAAGAAAAACAAGTTTTAAAAATCCCCAGTAATTCACTCTTTGAAAATAGTGTGAAAAAGAAAAATGTACATTGAAATATACTACAAACACAATAACCTACTGCAGCCTATTTTATGTCTCCTAGAACATACAAATATTTAATATTGCTTTTAAAGAAATGTAAGTGATTAAAGAGACCACACATCAAAACAGAGTAGTGAACTAAAGGAGATATAGCATTCACTTGTGTATTGCATACTAGTTATATTTTGCAGCTGTATACTATTATTTTTAAATAAAACATGAGAGAAAAGAGCCAAATACTACTTCTGAAAGAAATAAAAAGAGAACAGAATGTAAGTTCAATAAACTGAAATTTTAGTGTTCTTGACATAAAATAAAAATTCACAACTGTAATTTGGAGGATGGTGAGGCAAAAGATTATTGTATATTCAGAAAAGTGTGTCGAGATCCATTTTACATTATAGGTCCCTGAGGTCCCGTGTGTGCCTTCTCATGTGGACACAGGAACCCAAACTAAACACTCTGGATGCACCAAGATGGAATGCATTTGTAATTATTTTATAAACAATATTCCCGTCAGAAAAAGAAGCAACATGAA
The DNA here is from genome assembly GCA_019455555.1 of Galemys pyrenaicus. Classification (NCBI taxonomy): domain Eukaryota; kingdom Metazoa; phylum Chordata; class Mammalia; order Eulipotyphla; family Talpidae; genus Galemys; species Galemys pyrenaicus. The sequence continues at coordinate 671,107 of JAGFMF010011501.1, forward strand.
TTTTTGTTTTGGAATTGTGCAAGTAGATAAGGAAGAATGTGCTACAATAGGCAATTTCAGTCTTTTTCATTGATCATTGTATGGTTTCAAATGAAAATATTCCTTTAGATTTTCAAAATGAGAAAAATATGTATATATGTGTGTATATACTTTTCTGCATGTTTTCAATAGTAGCAATTATAAAATGTTTTAACCATTACTCTTCTCAGAGTGAATTCTATTCCTTTCATGAGTAAATATGGATTTATAGGCATTTTCTCTGACCTTTATAAAATGGTATGGCAGATTGTATTACAACACTTTATTCTTCTGTATACAATATGAAGGTCACTTATGTTCTATAATGAGCGAAGGCTCTATTTTACTAATGTTTTCCATATCACATTTCCAACTTGATCGCCAGCTTTATCCTTGTTGTCTGGAAGTCATTGGGTGGACCAATTTATTGTCTAGGGTTAAATGAAAACAACTCTAAGAAAAAGCTGCAGTTGAGGGAAACGAGGATTAAGAGAATGATTTAATTTTAACATTAAAAAAGTCAGGTGTCTAGTTTCCTTTTCCTTTAATATGTATTTGACTATGTGAAACTTTTGTAATTATTTTCCAATTTCATTACCCAAAAAACATACCTTTGCTATTTTAGGTGTTCTAAAATATTCTGTAGTGCCTTTTTCTATCTTCACACATTTCCCCCTTCTTTTCTTCTTCTAGTAAGCCTCTGCCAGCACTTCATTCTAGTCTGTGTATTTTCCTTATTATTTTTAATGCTATCTTTTTGAGCCTTCTAGCCTCATTTAAATACATTTTCTGATTCTAGGTGAATTACAGAGGACCTTCATGGATGCATAGTCTTCCCTGGCCCAGTTCATGCCAAGTGATAAGACTGAGTTTATCAGCAGGTAAGATTTTTTTTCATGTAGTGCATTATATCACTTGCAAAAAAGGATCAAAATAGGGATTTTTTTGGAAAAAGGATAATAAAATTGCACATGTTAAAAATTAAATTTCTTAAAAGAAGTTTCTTATTGATGATATGGTTAGTTATAGCAATGTCTCCCTCACAGGTTTAGTGAGAGGGGAATGAAATAGAAATCAGTATTATTGCTATCATTCTGTATGTTTTCTCAACTATGGTAACCTCCTTTGTGGTGAGAGATGTGCAAAATCAGGTATCTTTTGGAATACATGGGAAGAGATTATGTTGCAAAATTCATCAAAGCTTTTGATTTTTATACCAAAAATGTTTCAAAATTTACCAGAAATCAGGAAATATCCTTCCAGTTTTAAATTTTGGTCATTCTCTTTTTAATCAGAAACCAAGAATGACAAAGTCAGACTTTGACGGGACATCGATTTTAGTAAATCATCACATTCACAAATATGTAATAAATAGTACTTAGCCATGTAAATCCCAAAATGTAGACTTTTCACAGCAATTTTGCAATTTTGCAATTTGGAAAGCTACGGTAGAAAAAAATCTGGCCTCTGGTGTCTGAGGCAGTTACCAGCAGAGGGCGGTTATTGTAGCATTGCTGCTTCCTACATAATACCACCCCCACCCCACCTGTTTTTTTTTTTTTTTTTTCCCTAAGTTATCCAGTCAACAACCACATAATATACTCACAATGGAATCTTAAATTTTATTATGGATAACTCTGATACGTATATTTTCAACTTGAAAATGGAAGTTAAACATTGTCGGTGTAGCGATTACAGAGGGGCAGAAGGAAAATGAAATTTCACGTTAGCAGATACGCTAGTGATTTTTATATGACAAACTGAAAGAAGAAAGTAGTGCTTTAGAAGATTTCAAAATCCAGCATACTTTCCCCCAAAGAGGTATTTATTTACTGTTTTACTCCTTTGTTTTCCTTAGCAGTAACTGAACAAGTTAATGCCTAATACCGGTGGTTTTAAAGTCATTAATATTTAAAGCACTTTTTTCTTCTCTTTGTTAAGAAGCATCTTAGTGAGGTATTTTGAATTTTGTCCTAAATACCCTGTATAGTTTTGTATACATTTTATCTTGGTGTGAATATCAGACCACATAAGTTGCAGAGATACACATTTAATAGTACGAAATATACATAATGCAAGCTTTAATACCTGAAATCCAGTAAATCGGTAGCTGCGAGTTATATTACCGATCGTAAACTTCTTTAACCTGTGGCTCATTTTCAAAATAATAAACGTAACTATTCCATAAAAATATCTCAACACAGAAGAGCCAGAAAAGTGAAGGACATGAACAGATGGTACATCAATCTTCTGCATTTATACAATTTGTTTTTTAATGCAAATAGTGTGGGTTGCCTGCTCCTGCCTTGGATATTTGTTCCAAAGATGAGCACATTTTCTTATCTTTCTGGATCAATGTGACATTTGCAGTTATCATAAAGTGGGAGCCCATTTAATGATGTTAATGCCTCCTTAATGTAAAAATAAAATCACCTTCTTTATAAAAGCAAACAGATTAAAAGTCCCAAAGAGGCCATTGAAATCTGTGACATTTGCAGTTACTGGTAACTAGATGGCTTGATTATACACAGGTAAAAAAAATCTTAGAAGCATTGTTTATGATCATTAATTAGAACAGTAAATATGGACTGTAGATTTCCCTCTGAACATAGTATACGAATCTATCTGTATTAAAAAGATGACAAGTTAAAGACATTTAAAGGAGTCACTGCAGTTAAATGTTAACTTAATGTGCATCTCTAAATTTTAAGAGCTTGCTGATTTTTGCTTTTTGTGAATTCCTAAAAATATGATAGTATTTCTGAGATGAAATATTTTTCTAAAATAGAAAGTACACTCAAAAAAAGAAAGGCTTTGAGAAAGGTGTGGCACTGTTTTTTAATCTTAATTCATAGAGCGGGTCAGTGTATACGCACCCCCTCCTCCATTTCAAAGAGGAAAGCCATTTATAGATGAGAAGACTAATGTTTCTAAGGCTCATTCAGTTCCATCAGTTGAGCTCACTTGGCTACTTCTAGGGGAGCCTGCTTTGGGAATTTATTTCTCTTTCATGTGTATTGTTGTATCTGTTTTCGATGTTTCATACACATGCCCAGAGGCCGTCTGGCAGCATATACATTTTTTAAAGCCAATTTGAAAAAGCAAATCATTTTCCTTCCTGCTAAGACAGCTGGCTGTTGCATACAGCCTTTTCCACCAGAAATGAATTATGGTCACTAACTAATTCCAGAAGGTCCAAAGAGTTGGCAATTGATGAGAACAAATTTTGATCACTATCAAATTGGCATCAGTTCCAACAATGGGCTAACATATAAAATGCAGGGCACAGGAGTGTCATATAAGTAACAAGGCATGTTGTCTAAAACAAGTGGAGATAAGTCTTAGGAGTTTGTAACTTTTTGAACGTATCTTATTTCATGTGGCATCATACACCTCCCTGGTCGGGGCAGGAGGGCAGATTAGCAGAGGTTATCTATATACTTGTCTTAGATCACACACACAATTTAGTAAATATAGATGAGGGACTGAGAAACTGATATCTGGGCAAGAGAGTCTTTTTTTCAACAATGAAATATTTTTCAGGGTCTACTCTATATACCTAGGATTGAAATTATGTTGACTTAAAATAAATCATATTTTGAAAAGCAAATAAACATGTAAGATTGTAATTCAGTCTCCAAGCAATAATGTTTATCTATTTAGTCATTTTATCATTCAGTTACCAACAAGTGTTTATTTAACACCTTGGGAGCCAGGTACTCAATGGCAGGTGATAAGGAAGCAATGATGCATAAGATGAGCACACTGTCTTCCCTAACCTTATAGTCAATTGGGGAAAACATATTGGATATAGTAGGTAATAATGTAAATAATAAAATAGTAAGTAATAAAATGGTAATATAGTATAGTAATAATATAGTAACAATGAAGATAATACTAGAGGATTATAGGGCTTCTATGGAAGCACAGTGTATGGGAATGTTAAATAGCCTCAAAGTCAGGGATGAGAGGAAATAAGAGTGTTTTCAGAGATGTAAATGGACAGACTCAGTGATGAGACAGTAGATGGTATATTGGAGAAACTTTTTGAAAAGTAGTTCAGGAAGACCAAGTAGGTAAAATGGGAAAGGGTTTTATATACAATGAAGACGGAGACAGATAGTGTTCAAATAGTAGAGGGTTTGGAGAAAAGAGTTTACTAAAGGAATCTACAACATTAGAAAGGATGGAAAACTAATGACTATCATTGTCTGGGAAAGAAATATAATGCTTACACATCTACAGTAGAATGTCAGTAAATCTTTCAGTAGCTGAAGTATATTCAAGTGCCTCGTGTGCTTACACAATTGATAAAATTCACATTTAAATACATATCACCCTTTCTCAGTTTTCACAATTAGTAACTGCTCAGTAATATGTTGTGAAAGCAAACCCAATGGATTAATACTTGTGACTGCTCTACCCAATTGCCACTTTTTCAGTTCTGGAGGGCAGAAGTAAAAATTCAGGTGTTGGCAGTGCTGCACTCCAGTCAGAGGCTCTAGGGGAAAAACCACTCCTTGCTTCTTCCAGCTTCTGGAGTCTGCAGGCATTCCTTGGTTTCTAGCTCCATCACTCCACTGTCTGTCTCGGTGCAGCACCATCTCCTTTGTATGCCTGTTTAATCTCCTGGTTCAAAAAATTAAAAATGAAATTATAGGCAAGTAGCTAATTTTGATTTGTCATTATAATTCCCATCAGTCCGACTAAGGACTACTTCATCACACCAGTCTTACTGCTCAGAAGCATAAGTGGAGGTTAGATGTTGCTGGATCCACTCTTGGGTCTTGCCATCATGCCACATACTGCAAGATCAGTCTTTAAGAGAGGACCACAGTAGAATGTGTCATTTTACCATAAAATTTAAGATTTATTTCTTAAGATGGAGTATAGTTCAGAAAAACAACTCAAATAACTTCAAGTACAATTTAGCCAAAACAGTGGATCATAGGGTCATAAGCATCAAAGAAGTGATCTTCAGGGGTGATTGCTCACCTTTTCCAGCTGCTGTGAATGACAGTGGCCAGGACCTTCTACAAAATACCCTTGGTAACATTGATAAAGACAACCATTTTTCTGCTTTCTTTTGTTTCATGAGAAATTTGTTCTATTTCTGTCTCTTCTGAGTTTAATAGTATGACTCGCTAATATTAGCAGAGCTCTGGGAACATATTTTTCTGATTTATATGGCTTTTGCATGAGTCAGAAACAGAACTACAAATAGTAAAACTCTCTTATTAAGTCATGGTAGAGTAAGTGCTTGGGGCATGCCAAAGACATGGCTACTGCCTTCTCTTCAACACTCCTTGGCATCCTAAGGATGTCACACGATTTCTTCCTACAGCGAAGGACAGATTCATGCTGTTACTTTTTTTTTTCTTCAGAAATCTTGGTTGAAAGCACCAACAGTGATATAACTTGGTTCATTTTGTCATTTTTTACTCCCTTGAATTACTACATAAATATTAATAGCTAAACACATTGCAAACAGGTGGAGCTCATTCTGTCTCTGGAGTGCTGCCACCGTTATGTGATATCTCAGATGGGTGACGAGATTTTCCATGTGGGGAGGGCGGTCTGTCATTCCATGCCAACCCCATTGGACACACCCTTGGCTTGGAGTTCTTTATTTCCTGTGATATCTCTATGACAGCCTTCTTGGTCTTTTAACAGTTCATTCAGTAGAGTGGGAAGGAGTAACACACTCCATTTAAGAGCCACATTCACTCCACCGTATAACTGGTTACATTTTTTCAAACGGTGGCTGTTACTGATAAGAACATGGAAGACAGTCCCCAGTAGTTAAAGGTATATACCCGCTCTGCATGAGATATTTGTTCACCATACGTCTAAATTTGTTTATGCTTGATGAAATTTTCAAATGAAGGGAGCCATAGTTTTATTATAGTAGATGATATGTTATGATACTACACAAACCCCTTGATTTGAAAATGCAAAGCTTAAACTGTAGAGCCATTCAAATTAAAATGTATTATCTTACAGTGATTAATACATAAATAGCCCAATTGTCTTCAAAGATCTTACGTCTGTAGACATACTATTTGTGTACCTTAGTATGTTTAATTATTTTCTTTTTGTATATTTACCTTCAATGCACCAACATATTTCAAAATAAAATTCAAGAATCTGACTCAGTACAATAAAAATTAGGATATTCTTCCTCTGTCCATAAAATAATACACATAAGTATATGTATCTCATGGGAAGTAGGCAGATTTAGAATTGTCCTGGAATCTGTTCAGTTGTGATTGAGTAGGACTTGTTAGTACTGGACAATATGTGAGCCTTGAGTACTTGAGTCCCTCAGCTGGCCTACAGCAGGTGATAATAAATTCTGTTATAAAGTTTTAAAAAGCTGCTTCATAAATCCAAATGGTCCATCTTCAAAATTGTATGCATTAGAAAAGTTTCTAATTTATTCTGTAATTAGACAAAAGTTAAAATTTATAATTTTATGGAAGAGGTTTAACTTTGTCCAAATCATGAAACATAATTGTATTTCTGCTGTCACCTTCCTGGATAATTATTACATGTTAATGAAAATCTAACATTTAAGTAAAAAATCTCATCTTTTAGTCTGTCAGTGATGTAATAACAGTAAACAACTCTGACATTAATGCTTTTGGTACACTTGAAAAATCTAAGTTTGAAACCATTTTGATCAATTTGCATGACTGTTTTCCTTCTCTACTCCTAGTTTAGATTTAGTACTTTCCCCATCCCCAGGCCTTTTGTACATTGTGTGGAGCCTTTTTCAAAGTAGTTTCCATATATGCTTTACTTCCCTTGAGAGGAAAGCCCACATCTTCCATGTTTATGCACGAATCTGTGACAATTTACTAGAAAAATCCATAACCTTAAATAATTGAAACCATGGTAGAAAGTGTGCAGAGAGATAACCACTAACATGTAGAGGAAGAGGAGGAGGACATAGTTTCCATTTTTATTAGGATTCATGCTGTTTGGTTGGAAGGATTAGGAAGACCACCAATGTGACTTAAGACCTGAATCACAAACTTTTGCTAATTATTATTTGCTGATTATTAGACAAACTTTTGCTGATTAAAAGCTGGGAAAAATTATATTACAAATTCAAGGAGTTGGGTTGCAATGATAATAAATGAACCTAACATCTGACGGTTAATGGGGCTCATAGAGATTTATGAACTGTTTATTCTGATTGTTTTTTAATTTTATATATTTTACATTATTTTTCATTTTTGTATAGTGTACATTTCAGGCCTCTGTGAAATTCCCACCAGTTCACCCATGTCCCATTATCATAGTTCCTTGTGCTCGTCCACCAATTTTTTTCCTACTCCCTCCTCCTCCCCTGAACAGACTATGGTAGCTTCCTACTATAATCATTTGAAATTCCACTACAAATCTTTCCTTTTCATCTATTTAAATATGACATACAACATACATCAGTAATTTTTGCTTCAGGTGGGCGAAAAGTTAATCCTCATTAGCTGTTTTTTGAAGCAAGGTTTTCAGTTTAGTCTTTCATGTACTGCTTACTTGATTTGCCTTATTTGCCTATGAGTTGTAAGACATTGTCTCCAAACTTCAATTGAATGCAAATAATAAGGATTAATTGGTGAATGTAAAACGAATACATGCCAGCACTCACAGTATGGTATGTGTGTATATAGAAAATTATATTTTAGACAAATATAACAAGATTCCTTTGATTTTTTTGAGTTCCATTATTCAGTCATTCTAATTAAGAGCACCAATGTTGCAATTCATATCTACCATTAAGCATTAAGAGGACATAAATCAAGTGAAATTTGGTATCCCCTTGGAGACCTAGATTACCTAGCAAAGAATCAAAGCTGATATCAGGAAAGGTTTTGGACAATTACAGTGTAAACATGAACATACTAATTTGGAATTGGCATATTTGAAATCAGTTTGAATTGAGTACTAAAATGGTCTAAACATTTAACTCTCTTGTCTTCTAAAAGAGACCCTTTGCTTTTTACAACTTTATATTAATAATAATCATTTAAATACAAAGCCCAAGCCCCAAATGAGGGTGGAACTGGGGAACACTGGAAGTCATCCTTTTTTCCATCTGCCTTGGGAGAAGACACCCTGAAGGCACAAGACAGCATAATCAGAATTCAGAAACCACTCCCCTCCCCAGCAAATGACAGGTTTAGAGTTCTACAGAAAGTAGAATGGAGTGTCTGTGTTTGTTAGATGGTGGGAAGTGTGAAGGTGGGGTGGATATATGTGATTAGTATCAATATTCATTCACTCTTTTCCCACTATCCCTCTCTCCCTCCCCCACACCTTATTTTCCAGACTTCATAATATCTTGCATCCTTCTTTGTAAGGTACAGTGACTACTTTGTAAGTCACACCAATACTTACTCTTTTCTTAACTCACTTATTTGGCAGGAACAAGTCCACACACCAGTATCTGAGATCACAGATGTGATGTGTATCCTGAAAAATATAGAATATTTTATTAAACTTTGAGAAGAGCAACTTTTTCATTCTTTTTCAATAGCAATAGCCACATACCAACATGTATCACTCAACAAATATTTAGTGAATATTTATGATAGGCCAAGAACTCTTCTAGATTCTGATAATGTTTTATATGCTAGCAATAGAGACTGGTGGAAAGGGGTTGGAAATAAAATGAGAAAAGGTTTAGAAAGACATTGGAAATTTATTAAGATACTACTATTGGAAGTTCCTGTTTTTCTCCCATCTCTCCCTCCCACCAAAATAGGATTTGGATATCTAGGAAATGTTCTCATTGCTGTTACAACATTTCTATGCCACAGGCAGACCTATTTGAAGGTCATACATTCCAACACAAGAGAGATGTTAAGTCTTTGTGAGATGAGTTTTATAAAGAGATTTCATTTGTGGAATTTATAAAACACTGGTCAAATCCACTTCACTGAATTTTGTCAGCATTAATAAAGCACCAGAGAGATACAAATATTTTTTTCAGATGATGAGCAGCATTTTACTTTTCCTTATTCTCATGAATACTATTACACCTGTCTTCTAAACACAAACTGAACAAATGTTATAGGACCACAGGACCATAATCCCTACTAACACTTGCCTTGAACCTTCTGGGGACCCCTGTCAGATGCAGTAGGTAGAATAGGATACTGGACCATTAATTAAATACCATAGATTTCTACCTTGATTCTACGGCAAGTTAGCTAGAAATTGAATAACACCTTTGGGTCTCAGTTTCCTCATATGTATTATGAAGAAGGTATTAGGTGGAGTCAGGTAGTCCTGGATTAAAATTCCAGACCTGTCACTTACTACTGGGTAATGTTGGACAAAGTACTTATTGCTGCCCCAGTCTCCCCATTGGCTGGATAGTATGTATACCATGGCATTATTTTGAGAATTAAATTTCATTATGCAGTTAAGATATTAAAATAGGACATAATATGCTATCAGTATTGCAGTTATCCATAAAGGGTCATTTAAGGACTGCTCTTAAGAATTAAAGTTTTCTTTTCCTCAGTTATAGTAATTTTATTTTCATCATAAGCTTAAAAAAGGTGAAGAATATCACTCATTTGTGATAATGTGCAAACCTCAAAAGGGCACTTTCTGGAAAAGTAGAGATTAGGTAGACGGAAGGAGAACACTGAATGAAGGGAAACCACACCACTGGACAAGTGGCTGGTTGGTGAACCACCTGCAGAGTCAGTGGCTCAGTGGGAACTAGTGATTATATCTTAAAATGATATAATGTTTAAAATGATATTCCTCAGAAGTCTCGGTATATATTCCCATGACACTTAGGGTAGGTATGTGACAAAGTGAAACTTTATGAGAACAGTTTGGTTCTCTGTAAGCAAGATCATCTTTCATGTCAGGCCCTACTCCAAAATGGAACTATCTCTGAAGCATCACATCACTTGGAGGCAAACTCTAGTTGTGTGGTGAGAAATTACAGACCTGACTCAAATCTCACACAAAATTTCCATTAAAGAAATATTTCCCTACATTTAAACCAAAATTTCTATAGTTCCCATATCTTCACTTCAAATTACTCACATCTACTTTTAATTAACCACTTTATGGGTCTTCTTTTTGATGTCATTAATACTTTCTAGTACCTGAATCTAAGAAGAAAAATTTCCTTCTTATATCTGCTACTATCTGGTTTCAATGGGTAATCAATAAATGTCACAGCATCTCTTATGCCTGAGTCTTTGATGTCATCAATTTTTTTTCTTGAACTCATATTTCAAATATCTTGTCCAACCACTATGGGGGGCTGTTTTAGGTCCTATTGTGGAATTTTCTTTCCCTGATTCTTAAATATGGGAGGCTATAACTCTTAGTCCTTTCTTCTCTCTGAATGAACTCATCCTACCTCAACTAGGGTGCATAGAAAGAATGAAATCATGTAGTTCAAATTCTTCATTCTATATAATAAACTAGTTTTTTCAATGTATTAAAAATGATGCAGCTCTGTACTATCCTTAGAAGAACAAGGGAAGGTCATTATTTCCAGTAAATCTTGATTCCTACGTGCAACACAGGTGGAGAAATGAAAGTCTTAAAACTGTCTCTGAACCAGAGCACGCAGGATCCGCTTTCCAACATCTGACTAGCCATCACCTGAACAAACCAGGTCCCCTCAAACTCACTATTTTCCCTTCAAAGCTTCTCCATCTCCTTATGAGCAATGACATACAATTGTTTAGTCATTTTCTCCAGAAGCTAAGGCAAAACCCTAAACGCTCTCCACCTCTAAACTTGGAGATTTACCTGCTAAATATGTCACATAGATTTCCTTCTTTTCTAAGTTTAGCCCTTTATTATATTTTATTTAGACTGTTATCAAAAAGAAATAGTCCTAATATGTCATTTCTTCCTGCATGAAATCTCACTTAACCATACCCATCTTCAATTTATCCTTCAAAACTGTCAAAACGATCTATTCTGAACATAAATCTGTTTGTTCACTTGACTCAATCTTGGCTCATCCATTGGCTTGATATACAGAATTTTCAATTTTCAGTCCAGGTTAACTTTCCCAGCCCCTAATACAATATGTGGTCTTCCTTGGGCCTACTTGAAGTTCTCTGAATGAACTTTTTAAAATTCTTAACCTTTACCTTCCCTTTGCTATTACCCTTTCCTATCTCCCATTCATTTCTTAATCTGGTGAAGTTTCTCTCTATTTCAAGTAAAAACACCATTCTCATTGAGACTCTTTAATTTCTGATTGAAATCTAGTGGTGTCTCAATCACAACAAATACTTAAGCATAAAATTTAAATATAGTGTTACCAATACATATTACTTTATTATTGTGCTATTGAAAATGGAAGTTTAGACTCTGGATAATGGTTATAACAATGGAACTGTAGGTTTTCTTTCAGTCTAAAGTTCTGTTCAGTCTAAAGTTCAATTATAAATTGATTAGAAAATATAGTATTAATCCTATTTCCATTTTCCTTCAGTCAATATGAAAACAACAGATTATGTCCTCAGTGGTATTTCTCACTTGACAAGGCTTGCATTCCTGGAATATTGCAATCCTAACTTTAAAACTACAATGTCATACTGACATTTCAAAAAAAAAAAAAAATCTCCTAGATCACTGGCACTTCAACAGAATTCTTATCCATGTAGTTTCCTCATTATTTTGTGCCCAGTATAAGGCATATGTTATAGGATTTAAACATCAAATCATTTTTTACTACTTCTCTCACCTACCTTATGATTTATTTTTTAATTTTGAACAATTCCAAGTCACTTAAGTCACCTTACCTTTTTGAAGAAGTCTGAAGAAGAAAATCCCTATTTTTTTTTTTGTCATAATTAGACACTAAATCTCTCTTTCCACTGTCATGCTCTGTGTTTTCACTTTCCTCTTTCCCTCTCCCGCTTCTGCTGACATTAGCATAAAAATGTGCTACCCTAACTAAGCAGTCTGTTAACTGATAAGCTATCAAAAAATCATCTGTTATTTTTATAGCTCAAAGGCAGATGCCATTTCAAGAACTAGAGTTGAATGAGTAGGATTTGTTAGTGCTTTTCAGATTTATCATTGTAAACTTGAGGTATTTTAAAATGGAATGATTGGAGCCTTGAAATATTATGCCATGAGCAATCAAGCTTTAGAATTTTACTAGCCTTAAATTTTTATCTACATAAAATCATTTCATATCACATTGTATCATAAAGAATCTTGGTTGTTTTCTGTTGTTTGTATCAAAAATAGTTCCTACATTACTTTCAGGCCAATGTAATTATCCAAGAAAACTCACATCAGATCCTCCCCTTCTATTCCATTACTTTCAGGCCAATGTAATTATCCAAGAAAACTCACATCAGATCCTCCCCTTCTATTCCAGGGGCCCCCTTTTGCCATAAGACATTTTTCAACGGGTCACTGAAGCATCGAACATGTACATGGTAAATGATTATTTCTCAGGTTGCCCCTTTGCATTGCTTTGAGCACAGTGAGGTGGGACTCAGGTTAGAAGTGGGTCTGCTCCAAGTCCCAGGCCTTAGACGCTTGGGGATGCTATTGGAGATGTGGACTAGAAATCAATTTGAATAAAAGAATTATATAAGAATCTGGGGACTTGGCTTGCCAAGATTTTATACAGTTTTAAACTGATTTCATCTTACAGGAGCTAGCCACCCATTTACAGAGGAGGAAAAGGAAACTATAAATAGTGGAAAGGGAGATGAACCATTTCATAATACAGATATATCAAAGCCATGAGTGTGATATAAGATTAAAATGTATAACTGTATGCTCCAATATATTTTATATTTGCAATCAAGCAGTATTAGCCTAACATTTTAAAACTGAATATGGCTTCCTTCATTGACCAATAAGCTGTTTGAAATATATGATATCACCAATTCTTAAATTCTAGCTACTGTCATGATCAATAATTTTTTCACATATAGCCACCAACATCTTGTAGGGAGTAAACTGAAGGACATCATATATATGTGCAAATAATGATTATATGGTTATTTTAAATCAACTAATAATTTTTAATTGCATAAGAATTAAGTGAATACATGCTATATAACTTCAAACAATATGGAACTATTGTATAAAAATATATACTCTCCTCCACTCTTATCCTAGAACCAAATATTATTAATACTTTGGATGTAATAGGCCTCAAAGGGTATATATCATTCTTACATATTTGTGCATGTAACTTTGTTTTTGTTTGCCTAGTTAACTATCTCTGTGAAGTTGAAACATTAAAATTATTTCATTTATTTTGTTTTTAGGTGGGCAAATGCACTGAAGACTCAGGAGAAGAGGACCTGGATTGAAAATCTCTCAGCCTTCCACAAGTAACTTGGCTTCTCTGTGTCTCAGTCTCCATATTTAAAAGATGCTTAATTTAGTACCTACCTCAAATACCTTTTTGTGAGGAGAGTTGTGGGTAGGTGTGTTGTATTCCAGAGTTCTATTTGACATACTATTATTAGCCTTCCGAAAAAGTTCTTAAAAATTGTAATTTGGGAAGAGGATGTATATTTCTCTCAGTGGCAAAATTGTACATTGCTGACTAAATAGATTATAGTGTTTGAATTTTATGTAATCTCATTGCAAAAATAGTAAAACTTGACATTTCTTTGTTTAATGGTGAGGTTGGATATCATTTCATTGATCATATATATATTATATATGTAGTTTTTTCTTTAAATTGATGTTTTTGTAATCTAACATAGTGCAGATATGTTTTTTGACATATAGGATTCAAATTATCACATTATTTTACCTATTTTTTATTAATGTGCTATTATTTTACATATTTATTAGTGTAATAAGACAATAATATTCTTAATGGCTTGTATATTTTGCATTCTGCACAGTATGTATGAATGTTTTTGGTAAATTTTGTTGTATAGCGCTTGAATCATTCAAAAATGTATGTTTCTGTAAAAGTGTAACTTTTTCTGTGTGAGACAACTGCCTGCTTTATTTTCTCCCTACTAATAGTCATTTTCAATACTGGCTGCAAAAAATTATTTCTTTTTACTGATTATTTTAAATGCCCTTTACATCACATACCATGTTCCTATATATAATGTGTCTTTGTTCTCTATTCTCTCCTATTAATATTTGTCTATTTTTGCATTAAAATATATCATTTTAATTAAAATAGCTTTATAGTATGTCTTAAAATGTTAAGGCATTATTTATATATTTTTTCAGCTATATCTCACATATTCTCTTCCAAATTCACTTACTAATCAACTTATCTATTTCTGTAAATCAAAATTTGGAATTTTAATTGAAATTGCATCAAGTTTATAGGTTAATTTAGTTTAAGTTTTTAAAATATTAGATTCATTTGAAATATTCCATTCAGGAATATTTGATTTCTGCTTCCTTTTATTATATACAATTAAATTTTATCTTAGATAATTAATTTGAATTTGACTTTATCTTGAAACATGGTATTTTCTTCTATTTCCATCCATTACACAGTTTATCCTTTATTGAATTTTGCAAATTTCTTTGTGCAAAAGTAGCAATGAATGATAATGATAAGCTAACCCAACAATAGCACTTATAATTTGTTAGGCTCCTTTCCAATTAATTATCACATATTCATTCTTTTAATCCATTCAACAACTCTGTGAGATACTTATTATTAGTATCCAACATTTTTAACACATGAGGAAATAGAGGTACATTTAAAAAGATGTCCTGGATAACACACCTAGTAGTGATCAAGCCAGAAATCACACCCAGGCAGCTTGACTCTAGCATTTAAGTCCTTAGGGACAATTTAGATATTTAGATGACATGTTTCATATTATGAAACTTTTTTATCGCAACTTAGTCTATAATTATTTTTCCTATTAAATATTCTAATGGATTATTGATAGTATATATAGGAAAGTTACTATTTGCTACAGCCTGGTATGCTAAACATAACAATTTTTAGATACAGATTTAAGTATGAAATGTAGTGCTGCTTTATGTCCAAAATTAGGCAAAGTCTCTATCAGTAGATATTTAGTTTTAGTTCTAACTTGTCAGTAGAGTGACCATGTCATCTAGTTGTAGGTGTCTTTTGGAGCTTATAATAAAGTGAAATTAGAAGAAAGTTTATTTTTTACTCTGTATTCTGAAGGATGGTGAACTCCTTCACTCATTTATCAAACATTTATTGAATGCAAATGGAAGCTATTCTTATTGTAACATATGGACAAGATGAATGTTAAATATGATTACAAATTAGAAGTTTGTGACTAATGAGGTTTTTCAAAAAGTCAGAATTGAAAATCTTTGTTTTTTACATGAATATTTGTTGATCCTGTATTTTAAAAGGAACACTTTGTTTTTAACATTGTTATGAGTAAAGTTAAGTGGTTTGAGATTTGCATGTTACAGTGTGAGAATAGAAACATTTTTTTACTCTACTACTTGAATCTATTCTTCTTTTTTATTCCTATTTCTCCTCATTTCAAAGTTTCCATTTTATTTGTAGCTTTCTTCTTAAGGAAAACCTCAGGTAAGCAATGCAACTTCCATTTCAGAAAAATAAAGTTAACAGAAAGAGGAATAATGTTAGATTAATGGTAAACTGTGACACTTCAGGCCTTCTCCCCATGGAGACAATGATTGAAAAGGACACAGACCAGTTCCTCTGTGGAATATCCAGCAAACAGTTAAGAGAGTCAGGCATCCAAGGTGAGCATGCCACCAGGTGCATTGAACTACTGAGAAAATTCATACCACCCACTCATCAGTGTCCCTCCCCAAGCTTCACAGGGGCAATTGAGAGAAAATTCCCTATCTTTCCTTCTCCCAAAGGAGGGAAAGAGAAGACTGAAATGTGTATTCAATGTGCAGCATTTTCTGGGGGCTGCCTAAGGAACTGATTTTTATCTTGTCTGAATATAAGAACTAAAGTGAAAGAGAACTAAGAAAAAGGTGTTCAGTCAGCTCAACAAAACGATGCCTGAATGCAAATACCGACTGAGATAGAAAATATAAAAAATAAGAACTGAACAAAAATGTTGGAGGCGAAGAATGGGCACACTAAATTGAAAAATTCACTTGGGGAGTTCAATAGCAGTCTTGATTAACTGAGAAGTGAATAATTATTAGAAATATACAACTTACCTAGACTGAATTATGAAAAGATACAAAAATGGGACAGACCTACATTTAGCAGGGAAACTAAATTAGTAATCAAAATTCTCCCAATATTGAAAATCCAAGGATAGATGATTTCATTGGAGAATTCTACCAAATATTTAAGAACTAATGCCAAAACTCTTCCAAAAAATTAAAGAGATGGTACATTGTAAGCTCATTTTATGACTCTATCAATGACCCAGTATCAAAGCTAGATAAAACAAACAAAACCAGCATTGCCAAGGAATATAGTTGTAACAGAAAATATTAGCGAGCACAATTCAACAGCACATTAAAATTATTGTACACCATCACCAAATAGATTTATGAATGGTATGGAAGGATAGTTCAACATATGAAAGTCAATGAATGTAATATGCTGTATTTACAGATCTGTACTCTGAATACTAAACATTGATGAAAGAAATTGAAGAAGACATAAGTAAATGGAGAGCTATTTTGTGCTGATGAATTGTAAGAATTAATAAGTTAAGTATTTATACTGCCCAAAGAGATATATGCATTAAATATCATCTCTATCCCACATATGGGAAAAACTTTTTGATATTGGCCTGGAAAATGATTTTGTTGATATGATAATAAAAGCTCAGACAATAAAGCAAAAATCAAATAAAAGCTCAGATAACAAAGCAAAAATCAACAAGTGGAACTGTACAAACTAAAAAAAACTTCCAATGAGTGGAGGAAACAATCAACAAAATGAAATGGCAGTCTATGGATTAGGAGAAAATATTTGCTAATTATGTATCTGGTAAGGCATTAATAGCCAAAATATAAAAGGATCCAGTGCCAAAATTATAAATAATCTGATTTTAACAATGGTCAGAAGATATGAATAGATATTTCTTCAATGACGATATAAAAATGTTCAACAGATATATGACAAAATAACACCACTGATTTTCAGGAAAATACAAATCAAAATCAATGAGATACTACTTATATCTGGTAAGATGATGATTATAAGAAACAGAAACTAACAAATGTTAGTGTTGATTAAAATTTGGAGAAATTGGAATTAATACACACTGAGTAGAAATAGAAAAAAAAAAAAAAACCCAAATGATCCATTTAAAAGTGGGCAGAGGAACTAAACAGACTTTTTTTTTTTGGGACATACCAGTGACCAACAGATACATGAAAAGGCAGTATTCAACATCACTAGTCATCAGAGAAATGCAAATCAAAACCACAGTCAGTTATCACGTCACACCTATTACTGTTAAGATGTTTATTATCAAAAAGACAAGAGATAACAAATTCTGGCAAGGATGTGGAGAAAGGGAGCCCTTTGCAATGTTTCTGGGAATTTAATTAAGAAACCTCTATGGGGCCTCTCTGGTGGCTAGGGATTAAGTCTTAGCACTATGATTACACAGGGGTGAGTTCGATTCCTAGTCAAGGAGCTAACCCACATGATGCAACAGACCTCTCCTGTCTAGTCTGCTGTTCCCCTCAGCAGTGTATTTCAGTCTGTCTTCCTGTTCTGCTTCCTACTCTGTCTCTGGTAAGTCCTCTCACCCCCTGTACCTCTGGCCTATACCCCAGCTCTTGTATGCATAAATAAATAATAAATCTTTTTTAAAAATAAACGTGTATGCCAATTTGCTGGTCTGTATTCTCTCTTGTACAAGAATAGCAGAGTGGTTTGAGTCAAAGTTTTCCTCATCACTGATTAGCAAACTACTGCCTGTGGGCCAAGTCCTACCTACCATCTATTTCATAAATGGGTTTTTATTGGAAGATAGCATAGCAATTCTTTTACGTATTGTCTATGGCACTTGTGCTATAACAGCAGATTGTCTAGGTGTGACAGTGACCATATGGCCCTAACTAAACTACTGTCTGACTCTGTACAGAAAGTTTGCTGAACTCTGCTGTAGATGGCAAACTCTTTGAACACATCTCGCTTAGTCCTATTTAAAACCAACCATGTCAAGCAGTATGGCAGTTCCTCAATCTACTAAGAATGGAACTTCCATATGATCCAGCAATCCCACTCCTAGGAATATACCCAAAAGACACAAATACACTGATTCAAAAGAATACCTGCACCCCATGTTTATAGGAGCACTCTTTACAATAGGTAAGACCTGGAAACAACCTAAATGCCCAAAAACAGATGAGTGGATCTGGAAGCTGTGGTCCATATACACGATGGAATACTACTCAGCAATCAAAAAAGAAAAACTAGACGCATTCATAGGAACATGAAAGGAACTGGAAGGGATTATGCTCAGCGAAGTAAGTCAGAAGGCAAAAGAAATATACCAGATGGCTCCTCCCCTAGGAGGAATATAAGGGAACCAAATGAGGATCAAGGAAAGGAATAAGAACAATAATAATAATAATAACAATAAAGACACAAAAACCAAAAATGAAAAGACAAGGTCAAATTGGGGACACTTGGTGGGGAGGGGGGAGGGTTGAGGGCAGATGGGAGCACTGGGGACTGAGGTGATGGTGCACTGGTGATATGGTGATGGGAAATACATGGGGATTACAACTGATGTCAAATATATATAAATTAAAAAAATTCATTAAAAAAATAAAAAATAAACCAACCATGCGTGTTAATAAACGTTTGAGGGCCATAGTGATACCACTGCTGCTGCTGATTGCTGCTGCTAATATTGAAGTACAAAGTGTAATTCTTTGAACACATAAAGTTAATACAAAGAAACATTAAATTTCAAAACTGGACTGAAATTCAATCTCACCTATTCCAATGGACAGGGAAATGAGACAGAGCAAAGTAAATTCTCAGTGAGTTCTGTAATACAAACCACTCTAAAACATAGTGGCTTAAAACAGTCATTGCTTATTATTTCTTATGAGTCTATGGTTGGACTTAGCAGATCTGCCCTCTGGCTGGGCTCTGTGGCTATCAACTAGGCTTGCTATAATTTTACAAAGCTGGTGATGTGGCTATGTAACTGGCTGGGCTGGGCTGGCCTTGGCTTAATGATTTCGCTCTTCCAAATGCTTCTCCCAACCCCTGAGCCAGGTCACCTATACATATTCTCATGGTGGTGGCAGGAGGTTAGGGGATTGGGAAGACAGAAATGTACTTTTTCAAGCCTTCATTTTCATCAACTTTGCTAACATTCACTGACTAAATAAGTCATATGACCAAGCCCAGAATATGTGTGTGGATGGTCATAAGAAATGTGCATATTGGAAGTTGTGGAAAAGTAGGACATTAGTACAATCCGAGCACACGCGACACCTATGCTCTTTCTATCACAACACGTACTATTAGTAATGGTCCTTACTAGAGAAGTAAGAGTTATCTTCTTTTAGATAAAAAATAGTAAACAGGCTTTCTATAGATAGATACTAATCACATATACTATGATTCCAAAAGATAGATACGATAACACATTTATAAAGTGGACCTATAGTACTCAAGAAGCTATTTTATTTGGCATGAAAGAGAAAAAATACCATTTTTTTCATTATACACTGGCATTTTTCCATAAAGAAATCGTGTGATGCCTATATAATGAAAGATACCATTAATCACTGAATCTTTTCCATGAAGATTTACATGAGATGTAAAACAACTGGATGATGCTAAGGCTATTTTTGTGTCAAATATTTGGAACAATATTAAAATGAAGGGAAAAATACTAAATAACTTTGCCATTCAAGTATTTGCTGTCTGAGGGTAAAGAAATGTTTCAGAGAAAGTCAAACAACAGAAAACTTGTGTAGCACATACTTCGATTATTTCACTCGAGCAGTTGCTAAGTATTTAATATCACTAGGTGCCGTGAGCAAATTAACACATGTGTGCGTACACACACACACACACAATATGTCATTGCTCTCTCGGATTCTTGCTTCCTGATTTTATTAGTGCCAGCACAAAATTCAGTAGAAAATACAGAACTTTAACGTATCATTGGAGATACTGCATTCAGATTCCATTCACAGCAGCACCCTAACTTCATTAAAGGAGATGTAGGAAGTCAGGATTCAGGACCAGCAATATGGGTATTAGTTCAGTGCCTCTGTTGGAATTCTTACTCTCCCACCTCTTAAGTGTGTGACCTGGGAAGAGATCCTGGCCTCACGAAGGCTAGTGGGGGCTCCGCGTGTTCTGTGAGGGTCAATGAGCAACTGTCTCAAAAGCAAGAGCAGCAGGATTTATTGAGCATCTCTTTGTATCATAGTTAAATGATTAGATTGGCTTCTAGGTACCATTTATGCAAAATTTCTAATACAAAATTTTTGCAGTTAGATATAAATCAAAAATTGAAAATTTTAAGTTGCTAAAATGGCCATACGATGCTCATAGAAGATATACTATAATAGCTCAGGATTCTGGAGCAATAGCGTTTCAGCATTGATGGTGTTAATAATCACACTGGATGGGATAAAGCAAATAGTTTCATGTTAGTTCAGCCCAGGTTTTGCCATCAAATGGGTCCACTACAAATTTAAGAAAGAATTTTAGTTTCTAGAACACTTTGGATTTCATAGTTTTGCATTTGTGACCCAGTTAACCTGTAAGACTGGTACTATTATTTTTCCCATTCTCATTCAAGGCAACTGAGGCTCTGTGAGGTTAAATAACTTGCTCATTTTACCTAGTTAGGAAGAAACAAACCAAGAAATCTGGCTCCAGAATAACTCTGAGCCCAGCAATGTCAACACACAGCAGCTAGACTAGGAGGCACTCAGCAAACCCACATCCCTGGGAGAGACAGATGTGCGGTTGATAGGTACAGTGCATAGGGGACGGCCAGGTGCCAGTCCCACGGGTGCTGTGGGGACCAAGGGAGGGGATCATGAGGTGGTGTGGCAGGGGCCCACACGCCCTAGGACAAATAGGACCTCCACGTTCTAAAATAACTCCCATTCTAAACTTTAACTTCCAATCTGTGGTTTCTTGTGGTATTAGGTTTGCAGTGTTAGAATCTTGACTTCTAAAAGATGCACTATTTGTTTTCAACAAAACCTGGAATGCCATTGCTAAGGAAAGGAGGCCAGAAAACCCAAGGTACTTAAGGGCAGCCAAGTTAAATATTATATCTCTTTTTAAGAAGTTAATCCCCCTGGGTCTTCGACCTTTGTTCTTTGCTCCCCAAGGCAGCAACGTATGATGTTTATCTTGCCAAAAATAGTTAAAAGTCATCTAGAGTCTCTCTGCTGAGTGGGCCAGCCTGCTTTGACCTTTTTGACTAGACCAACTCCTGTTACGTTAACCTCTGACTTCAGTCCTCTTAATGGCAATATTCCCCAGCACTGTAATTTCCCTCCCACTGTGTTCTCCCAGGCAAATATTTACTACTGAGGTTTCACAATTTATTTTTCAAACAAAGTGGCAGGGACCACCCCATGCCACCACATCCTCATTTTGTATTAGAACCCATCATTCCCGAGATATAATTTTACCAGAACAAATGTGCTTTAGGGACTTTTGACATGAGATGAAGGCTTGACTTCCTATCAAAACCAAACCGGGCCCTTGTCAGCTCTGAGATGGATATAAACAAGAAATGCAAGCCTGTAATTGGTGATGGAAATCAGATAAGACCTCTTTAAATACAACCATTGATACAAAAATGTGAACTCAAATTACCTTTGATTAAGTCACTTAAGAAAATAAAGCTGGGGCGGGTTTAAAGGAAAGATTCTGTACACGCTTGTGAACAAGATCTCATCGTTACCAGCCTCTTAGAGGCAAGCTAAGGAAAATTAAAGTCAGAAATGAAGGCTTAGTAAATTAAAGTTCTCAACAATGACCAGAGTCCAGGAATGGTTTCTTCACAAACTGCAGTGTGTTCCTTTTGTGCAGAAGAAATTCAAATAACAATGCCTTCAGTGTCATATTTAACTTCTTTGTGAGCTATAAGAAATGCAGCTCAAAGACAAACTAACTCTCTACTTAACTGTGTAACGTTAATTGTTCAGTTACAATCTTCATCCCTGATAGGTTAATGTACAGAGAGCTTTTTCTAACCTGGGACATTTTATACTTTTCTCTAAAAGAAATAAAATGTAGAAGAATGAAGCTACTTCCTGCCTCAGGTTTTATTCTTAAAGTTTCACAATAATAAAGGTATTCACAATAACTAGGCAGAACTCCTTAAAAATTATTTTTCTCATTTATTAATGTGGAAGAAGTAATGAAATATTATACACTTTATTTTGCTAAAAATATTCCAAGTTATTTTATGATGCCAAAGATAATTAATTTTGTGGTACTCTTAATAATGGTATAAGATGCTTTTATGAAGAGGCAGATGTAAGTGCAAATATAATTGTATTTCAATCATTAGAGTTTATCAGTTAACTGATATGTAGGCAAATATAAGAAGAAAGCAAACAAACCATATGAAAACATGTTTTAAGTTTTTTGGATTTCTTAACATTTGAGTATTGCTTTCCTATTGTTATGTTATAAAAGCCAAATCCTATTATATCATTTGGACTCTTTCTAGAATGAATTGGGAACACTCGACAATACATATGTAACCTTTCAAAGTCTGTTTCAGACTTCATAGACAATACCAAATAGAAATCTTACATATTTAAGAAAGAACGGAAGAAAATGACAGTATCTCTTAACAGATGGCAATCTAACTGTTAAGTTGAAATTTTGATACTCTATATTATATTTAGAGTGTTACTTTAAATATAGTAAATGCTCCATTACCTACCCTCACTACTTTTAATCCATACTCATAACCCAAGTTATTGTATATGTGTAGTTATTATGACATATACACAATTATGTTATCTTTCAATCCACACACATATCATACTGATGGAGTAATTTTCTATCACAATAGAATTACATTTCCACAAAGTTGTAACAAGAAGACAATTTTTGCAGGGGATATACAACACACCACATTTGAATGTCGCCTGAATTGTGGAAGAAAGTATTATATGGATTCAATTTTTACACAAAACTGTGAGCCCTGTGTAAGGAAACATATAATAAATACAAATAAAATTATACCCTCTAGTTAAATAATAAAGTACACTTATTTATATATCTCAATATTTACTAAGAAGAAGTAAATCTTTCTTTCCTCCTTCCTTCCTTCCTGCCTTTTCTTCCTTCCCTTCCTTCCTTCCAGCCTGCCTTCTCTTCCTCCTGCCCTTCCTTCCTTCCTTCCTTGCTTCCTTTTTCTCTCTTTCTCTTTCCTTTTGTCCCTTCTTTCCCCCATACCTGCCACCTGATCTCTCTCTCTTGCTATCACTCTAGCTCTCCTTTCTATCAGAAGCATTATTAAGCCATTATAACACACTAGTCCATTTTTCTTGGTACTACTGGTAACACTCATGAAGCAGTACTGGAGAAAAGGATGGAACTGATAAAGCACTCAATTTGATATTTATTTATCTATTGAATCTCTTAGTGTAGCTAATTATAACATTACTGCATTGTTACCCACTGTCCCAGTATATCATGACTCCTGTGTGGAGATGCTGGCAAAGGAAATGTGGAATCTTTGTTGGGTTACCTCTTCGTCAATATCCCCTAAAAATAGGGGGCGTTATGAACAAGAAGAGGGCATTGCTTCTCCAGAATAAGAGTTAAAATTAGGCTTGGGAGGGGGCCTCCCTCGTGGTACAGCGAGTTGAGCACCACACTGTGAAGCATCCACTGCACAGCAGCGCCAGTTTGATCCCTGGCCAGGGAGGGGACCCACGTGGCATGGTAGACCTCTCCTGCCTAGCCCACTGCTCCCCTCAGCAGTGTATCCCAGTCCATCTGCCTATTCTGTTCCCCACTCTGGTGAATCCGCTCACCTCCCATGACTCTGGCCCCCAGCTCCTGTATGCATAAATAAATAAATCTTAAAAAAAAATAAGGCTTGGAGAAAAATACGGGTGTTGTGTTAAAAATTAAAAGCTTGTGCATCTCTCATTCAAATAGATGTATTTATTTAATGGTGACTATAAAAACCATTAAATTTTAAAAGTTAAACCTCGAATCATTTTTAAGGAAATTTTCTTTTATTTCTTTCTTTAAATGGCAATTTTTTTCTTATTTGAAGAATTCTTTTTTTTTGTAGGAGAGCCCTGCTGTGGGTTATGCTCTGAATGATCTTACAAGAATGACTCTTATCTGGGGTTTAATCAGTGTCATGTGATGCATTATCATACTTTCATCTCTGCAAATCTATGCTGCACAAATAAACACAACATGTCTATGAAATTATTATATCTTCAAACTATACAGTCAAGGAAAACAAGTTTCCTCTTGGTTTCCTTAAAAGAACTATCTCTAATAGGAAGATATCTTTAGTATACACCAGTGAAATACAATTATATGCACAACTGAACTATAATAGGTCCCTTTGCGCAGATAAAACTAAGATTCCTTTTTTGCTCTCTCTCCCCAAATTGTTATTGTATTTGTGCTCAAGAACTGATTGTGGGAAAACTGTATTTTCTACCATAAAAATAAAAATAAAATATGATAAAGCAGTAATCAGTCAATGATGATGGAAGCAACAACTTTATGGTGTGAGTCACACACCCATTGTGACTGATTTTTGTATTCTGCTCAAGGAAGAATGTTTTCCATAAAACACCTGACAAAGATCTTACTTTATAACAGGTCTCTTTATCCTCACCTATACAGTATGATAAGTTACTTAGGATATGAAACTTACTTTTTTGATATATAGTTGCATCATTAATAAAAGGTCTCAACAATAGAATATCTTAGAAGTAGAAAAGTAACATGTTATTCCATAGGTTTCACTTTGTAAATATTAAGGCACGTATATGTTTAATAAAGATAATAAAAGGGAGTGCTGGAAGGACTTGTTGGTAAATGCATGTTTATACTTAGTGAACTCATACAAAATTATTTTGAACTAGTGTCTAGGGGTTTTGCCATTGATTTAGACTTACAGATGACTCTTCTTACATGTCTTTTGGAGATTATTTGGGAATGCATTAGATCTCTTATAAAACAGGAGGAAAAGAGAGCTTAAATCAGCACCACATAATAGCTTTATAAGACATCTAAACAAAAAAGTTTTACTCTGGTAATTTTCTAATTAACTGCTTGAGGGAAAACAGAATCTACTCGTGTTAAAAGGTATATAAAAATACATATGAAGAGTTTTAAACAAAGTTTGAGTTGCTGCTAATCTCAAAACCTTCACTACGTGAATAATGCAATATTTAAATAGCCAAGTACTGAAGTTGCCTGGATTCAAATCCCAGCACTTCTGCTTACTAGCTATGGATCCTTATTTTATTTCCCTGTGCTTCAGTTTAATGATACCAGTAAATATTCCATAAGGAAGTAAATGTGATAATATATGCAAAGCACACAACACATACAAGACACATACTAAGTACTTCTTAATAGAAGCTCTCATCATCAGGATTCAGGATGACAAAAATGTTGATAAGGGTGATTATCTGTCAGGCATTGTAACAGGTTCATTGGAAACTATAAAAGAGGAGTTACAGTCTAATTTTAACTAACTCAAAGACACATAAGTCCAAATGCAATTATGGGTCAATTGATGAAGCAGTTGCTAAAGATTAAATAATTGCAGTGTGCCTAAAGAAGACCTGGCTTGAGGATCTTATGTACATGATAAAGTCAAAGTAAAGGTTATACCTGGTGATGGGTATAACAGAGAAGAAAAATTAATTGACCTTATACATGCTGGGAATTCTCCTTTTGAATGTGACATTTTATACACTTAATTCCACAGCAGCCTATGGGAAGTACAAATTAATAAAGTGAAGTTCAGTGATTACACTAAATATCAATAATTTAACCAAGATCAAATAGGCTGCTAAGTTAAAACCGAAGACATGAGGGAGGGCTGCTCAGAGGAAGTATCTTTGCTTTGCTTCTCAAACATTAGAAAGGAATCTTAGCAAGTTGATTTGAGTGGAGAGGTATGAATATGAGCAAAGGCAGAGGTGGGCACAGGAAAGATGGGTCCTGTGTGGCTGATTTGAGTGGTGCATTGAGACAGCCTGAACATGATGAGAAATGGTGTAATGGGCAATGAATTTCATCTAGAAAATCCCGGAAAACTTTTTTGAGTGCAGAAAGAACATTAAGCTATGTTGAAAATTACCAAAAATTTGTTTATTTGCAAAACAAATGAGCAAAAGTCAAGCCATAAAAAAAATGTAAACTCCTGGTACAAAATAATATGTGTAACTATAAAGTATAGAAAATAATTTTGACAATAATCTTATGCATTAAGTTGAATTATATCAAATAATAACTTTTGTTATGTGAAAATTCATCAACTATCAATGTAAATTCCCTGTAGGTTCAAACTAGCATAGCAATACATAAAACTTCATACTAGCTATAATCAGATAAGATTTCATCATTTAAAATTCTCTGATCACTAAATAAGGAAGAGTTATAGTGCCAAAAGTTAAATTCAAGAAACAAAAGGTAGTAAAAGTAAACTTAACATGAGGATTAACCAGAAATTACTAAATTAAAAAAGATGTATATTTTTTAAATAAAGCCAAGAATTGCCTCCTTGTCATAAAATAGACTGGTGAGACTAACATGGGGGTGGGAGAAGAAATGTAAATGCACATTGGTTAGGTGTTAGGAAGGCTTTATCTGAAGTTAGTTTGTTGAATTGTAAGTCCTATAGGGACCCTTTGGCTAAAGTTCTCACAATGTTAGTAATTTACTACTATCATTCATGTAGAATTACAGCAGAAAAGACAAACATAGCCAGCATACTATATGCCCATTTCCTAAACCAAAATAGTGAAATGATGACATCTATCCCCTGAGACTATTGAAAGGATTAAGGAAAATGAGGTGTATACAATGAACTGGCAAATAGTATTATTACCATTGTAATTGTTAATACTTTGTTGTTATGAAGAAGGAAGGGATGGGTATAATCAGATAGGAAAATTTTTAAATTCTAACTACTTTTCAAAATTTTAAAATTCTAACTACTCGGGCGACGTCAACTCCAAACAAGGCATGTCCAGACACCCCGCAGCTCCCGAGATCCCCACCTTCTACCCCCTGTCTCCGGGCGGCGTTGGCCAGATCACCCCGCCTCTCGGCTGGTTCTCCCACCACATGATCCCCGGCCCTGCCGGCCCCCACGCGACGGGCATCCCGCACCCCGCCATCGTAACGCCTCAGGTCAAGCAGGAGCACCCCCACCCCGACAGCGACCTAATGCACGTGAAGCCTCAGCATGAGCGGAGAAAGGAGCAGGAGCCCAAAAGACCTCACATCAAGAAGCTTCTGAACGCGTTCATGCTGTACATGAAAGAGATGCGGGCCAACGTCGTGGCCGAGTGCACGCTGAAGGAGAGCGCCGCCATCAACCAGATCCTGGGCCGCAGGTGGCACGCCCTCTCCCGAGAAGAGCAGGCGAAATACTATGAACTGGCGCGGAAGGAGAGACAGCTCCACATGCAGCTCTACCCCGGCTGGTCTGCGAGAGACAATTATGGTAAGAAGAAGAAGAGGAAGAGAGAGAAACTGCAGGAACCGACATCAGGTACAGGTCCCAGAATGACAGCTGCCTACATCTGAAACATGACCGGCCTCACGGAACCGCCGCCACCGCCGCCATGCATAGGACTCTCCCCCGGCTGCCCATGCCAAGTCCTTGAGCATGGCGGTGCCGCAGGACCCACGTCTTCCGTTTCTGGCCGGGACTGTGCCTGGAATGCTTTTCTGCCCCGTCGCGTGGACATGGGGGCCAGAGCACCAGGCTGGTCCGAGCGACACATACGTGACGGAGGGCCGGACCAGGCCCCGGGCAGGACGCGCATAGACATCGGCAGCAGGTGGCTGCCCCAGCTGTGTCCTCGGGCGCACGCCTGCCACCGAGACCCGGGAGGAAGCGGCTCTGCTTCGGGGTGCCTGTGACCTGCGCATGGACGCCTTCAGGAGAAAAGAGCAAAAAGCGTTTTAGAGACTGACGACCCACATGCACTTCTGAGTGATGTGATTCCTGACGTGAGGTTGTCAGGTAAAGTCTCCATGAGCACAGACGTTCCCCGTCGCGTCTGGGGACACTTCTCCTCAGCTGCCGTGTGTCTGGGACCGGCTTCCTGCTATGCGCGGGTGACTTGCAGAGCCACTCGCGCATCTGACAGCAGCAGGATCGTGCTCTGGGCTCCGGGCCACGGCCAGCCTGCAGCTGCCCTGTCGTGTGGCCAGGTCCAGCATGGGGGTCCTGGAGCCGGCCTCCGAGTGCGACCTCCGTCCCGTCCCCTGTGGCCTCGCCCCGTGCCCCCAGCTGCCATGCAGAGTCCCAGGGCGGCTCCATGAGGCGGCGGTGGCTGGTGGGTGTATCCAGGCAGGTGAGCGGACACCTCTGGCTGGGCCTGCAGCCTCGTGCACCGCCTGCACGCTCCGGCCTGACCGCAGAGCCCAGCCCCGCAGGCTGGCGCCCAGCCTTCACAGGGCCGCTGAGGGCCTCCTGGGTGGTCTCCTTGGTGTCCCCAGCCCCACACTGGTCTCCTGGGGACTGGGCCAGTCTCCCTGTTACAGGGCAGGGAGAGGACACCCAGAACCCCCAAGCCTGCCCTCTCTGAATGGGTTATGCCATCCGCAGCATTAAGACAAAGATACAAAACTTTTAATGGAAAGGAACTTTAATACAACTAGGGTACAATAAAGAAAGAAGAAAGACTATAGTTACTAAGTTAAGCATCCAAAGTTACCCATCTCCTTGAGGGTAAAAGTCCAGCCAAATAGGATTGGCCCAAAGCAAGGCCCAAAAACCTGGCACACATCTAAAGGACTTTCAGTAGAGACCCATAGAAAAGGGTCAGAAAGAGTCAGACAAATCTGGGAGGAAAAGAGCAAAATCAAAATCAAGAGGAAAGCTGCCATTGCTAACCTCCCCACGGGTCTCTCACCCACATCTGTTCCAACCAGTCCAAGACCAAAAAGCAAGCTCAGTTTCTTCACATGTCCCTCTGCTCCACGTGCCTCCTCCAGGTCTCCCTGCTGCTCTCCATCTTCCTTTCTTCCTCCTCTCTTCTCTGCAGAAATCTTCTTATCCTCCTCAGCTCCACCCACTTAGGGCGGAACCAGGATTTTTGGAACTTCCCCTTTTCCTGTGACCACCCTGTTACAGCCCAGAGGGGCAGCTGCAGCTGTGGGGGGCCCTCTCTCCACTGCTCCCGTAGACTGAGGCTCGGCACCCCGCTACGCTCTTGTCCAGTGATTTCAAACCTGCCCGTTGCTTTGCGCTAGGATCTCCTTAAAAAGCACCAAGAAGCCACCACTTGCTGCAAGTAATCTTTAAAGCAAACCGTGCTGCTAACCAGGACCCGCAGTCCAGGTCGGGCTCCCCAGGCCGGGGTGACTCAGCCTCTCCTGCAGCTGGCGGCCGCGCCCCCTGGGGTCGGGGTGCAGCCTGGCCTGCACTCTGCCTGCCCCTCTGGGTGCGAGCCTGTGTGTGTCCCCAGTCGGCTCAGACACCTGTAGTCCTGGAGCTTTGGGAGGCGCAGTCACCTCGCACCAGCACAGCCAGCCGCCGCGGTGCCCTGGGTGGACGGCCTGGCAGCGAGGAGGGGACAGGGTGCTGAGGCGGCAGTGGGAGCTGTGTGCCCTGGGGCTGGAAAGTCCACCCCCAGGTCAGCCCCGCCTCCGGGTGCACCGGTCTCTGCCAAAGTCCTCCTGTGTTTCCAGATGTCTCCCCGAGGCCAGAGCGCTTGCTGCCAGCAGCCAGCGGACACTCGTCTGTGACATGTCGCTGGCCACTGGGCAGGCCTGGGCCTACTGGGGGGTGCCCTGCAGGCCCCCAGCCTGGCCTGTGGGGGGCGGGGAGAGGCCAGCACAGGGCCTGAGCTCACCCCCACTGATGGCCTCTCGTTTGTTCCTTCCTGAGGTGGAAAACAAGAAAAAAAAAAAAAAAATCTGGAAACACAGGAGGACTTTGAACTAATTTTTAAATCTCAATGAAATGGGTATTTGTAACACAATCTAACTTGCCAAAGTAATATAAACCTGAAATATATTAATTATTGTAGAAGAAATTTCTAAACTGGTAAAATATTATCAAAATATTTATTGATTATGATGGTCTGATCAGCTAATCCCTTGAAATCTTTAGGAAAGAAAAGACTCAAGGAACAATTATATCCCGTTCTAGTAGAGTTGTTTTGGAAGGTAAAGATTTTCAGTTCAATTTTTCAAATTTAACATCACTTGGATTCCAAGTTTGAAAATAATATAATACAAAAGGAACTATTATTTTAATTTTATATTTCAATTTAATTTGTAACTGATAAAATTCCTAAAGTTTAGCAATAAGAATACCAAAATGATTTCTTCTAGAATTTAACAGATATGTCTGTATGTCACAACTGAAAGGAGAAAAAAATGAAAATTATCTTTGTGTTCAAAGTTAGCAAATCAACCCAAGATAACCAATTTGTTAATATTCCTGTCCCCTTACTGCTTTTCCATGCTTATTGAAATATTTCTCTTTGTATGAAAACATTTGTATTCTTTTTCACCACAGTATTTAAATGCGATATCTGTCCTCATCCTGTTGTTGTTCTTTAATCTGGAATTCTTTTTATCAGTGCTATAGTTCCAAAACTTTCATTTCAATTAACACAATGAGCAGACGTTTATTCAAGCAGGTTGGTTTCCCCCCACAATGGCTAAGGAACCCCAAATCAAGCGACTCCAGGCTCAATATTTTCTGCCCTTAATAGCTCTGCTTTACATGTAAATAAATGCAAGTGAGAACATGCATTGAAGGTCCAGCAAGATGAGGACAAAGTAAAGACTACGGACTTGCTTCCTCCAGCTACTCACAACTAAACTGCTATAAAACAAAGGCAAAAAAAAAAAAACCTGGAGGGAAGAGTGAATCACCACAGTACACACTGGCAGCATTGTTGCACAGGAAAGGGGTGGGAGAACTTCCAGTAAACTTTATTTAGAGTGACAAATGGCAGTGCAAGTCAGGAGAGGAAGGAGAGGCTGCTATGCAGAGATGCCTACAGTTACCGATTTGGGCACATGCCGGTATCGGGGATCTTAAGACTCAGCACTACATTGGACAAGGGGGACCACGATCAGGCACACAGGACAAAGGATGCATTGCTGACAAACTGCAGGGGTGCAGGCAGAAAGTGAGGACTGCTGGCATGAGCCTGAGGCGCTTAATATAGAACAGCTGTAACCTGAATCAGGTCAGAGCACCTGGGCTTCCTTATAGATGAGGCTACTGCTGGAAGCCCTGGCTGAGCTAGCCAAACACCTGCTCCCCCACCCAGCCCCACTACTAAAACCAAAATCTAAACAGAAATGCTTAAAGAAACTAAAGCCGAAGCACCTGCCAATAAGCAAATACTCCAGGATAAAACTGTGCTGGAATAGAAAAGAGGAAAAACTGGTCTATGGTCCCATGTAAAATATAGCCTGTGCCCAGTGTTGTATTTAATGCTTAAGAATAGGCTTGTGTGGAAGTGGACACAGACTATAAGAGACATTAAGATCCGAGGAGTTGGCTTAGAGGAGGGGATGCCCGTGTGTCTCCACTAAAAATGCTGGTACCCACAGCACAGCAGGAAGTTCAATTCCTGAGCTGCCCTTGGTGCCTACTATTCTGGTCCTCCTTTTCACAACTTGCTGGAATTAGTCTTCAGATGACTTCAGCAGGTGTAAAGACAACTGTTGTAAAATTATTCCTATTAAAATATTAAAAATGAGGGGAAAGAAAAACAAGTAACCAATGCCAGAACAAAAATTTTTTAAAATCCTGAAAGGATCATCAATTCAGTGGAACAGAAGTACATGAGAAAAGGGGCATTCCAGACAACAGTTCTTCAAAGCTTATGGAACTAAAAAAACAATGGATGATATAAAACAATAATGGGGGGCCTCCCTGCTGCTGCAGCAGGTTGAGTGCCGCATTGTGAAGCATTTGGGGCACAGCAGTGTGAGTTGGCTCCCTGGCCAGGGTGGTGACCCATATGGCACAGCAGACCTTGCCTGTCTCGTCAGCAGTGTATTTCAGTCGATTTGCCTGTTCTGCTCCCCACTCTGTCTCTGGGGAATCCTCTCACCTCCCACACCTCTGACCTGTACCCTGGCTCTTGTATGCATAAATAAATATTAAACAATAATGGGATAAATATAGGGAAAATATGAGGCAGCTATACTTAGAAATAATGGCACTGATTTAAAAAATGGAAATGAGGGTCTCAATAATTGACAAACAGAAGCAATGGGGTAAAGGAACTTGAAAACACATGAAGAGAACAATGGAGAGAAAAGGTAATTTCAAAAAATGAAAATAGCATAAGAGCTGCCTGGGACAACGTAAAGAGAAATAACATCCATATCATGGGGGTCCCAGAAGAAGAGAAAGTAAAAAAGCAGAGAAAATGTATTTTCTTTGAAGAAATAATCACCAAAAATCATCTCAGTCTGGGAAGTGAACCAGATGTTGTGATCCAAGAGGCCCAAGGAACTAAAAAAATAATACCAGACAGCTATACACCAAGACACAATACAATAAAGCTGTCAAGAACAACAAGGACAGAATATTAAAAACATCAAAAGAAAAATGGGGAAACTATAAGCGAACACCAACCAAGCTGTCAGCAGACTTCTCAGTAAAAACATTACATGCATCTTTCAAGAAAAAGGCATCCAGTCTGAATCCTGTACCCAGCAAGTTTGACATTCAAGTCAGAGTGAAGTCTTTTCACTGAAAATCAAAAACTGAAGAATTTACCAACACCAAGGCACACAGGAAAGAAATTCAAAATCTTTTACTATAAAACAACAGAACGATGAATACTGAAGCAACAGATACTTTAATCATATAACCTGGAGGGGGAGGAAAGAAACATGATCCATCAGGAAGAGGCAGAATCCAGACCATCAAAACGACTGTTCTGCCTACAATGATATACAAATCTAAAGCAATCCCCATCAAAATACCAGCAATATGTTTTCAAGGAAACTGCACAGAAAGTACTGAAATTTACATGGAACCGCAAAGAACCTTGAATTGCAAAAGCAACTCTGAGAAAAAAGGAGAGAAATGGAGGTATCACATGACCTGACTTCAAGCTTTACTATAAAGCAGCAAAACTAGAAACAATATTATACTGGCACAAAAATAGATACGTGGATCAGTGGAGCAGAATAAAAAGTCAAAAAACAAAACAGTGTAGGTACCAGTATCTATGATGAAGAATTTTTGACCATAAAATGGGGGGAATGGCCGTCTCTTTAATAAACAGTGGTGGAAAAATTGGAAAATCACACCAAAAATAATGAAGTTGGAATAATTGCTAACACCACATACAAAAATACATTCCAAATATAAAGATTTAGATATAAGACCTACAAAAATAAAATACATAGAAGAAACTATTGGCAATATTTTTGGTGACTCAACCCAGATGGCAAAGGCATTAAAAACAAAAAATAAGCAATAGGGATTGCTTCAAGTTAAAAATCTTCTATGTGGTGAAAGAAAATATGAAGCAATTATATAGACACCATTTTGAATGGGGGAAAATAAACAATTGACAAGGGATTAATATCCAAGATATTATATTCAAGATCTATAAACTCATCTAATTCAACAATAAAAATACAAAACCCAATTAATAAATGGACAGAAGCTATGAAAAGACCACAAATATCCAGAAGGCTAAAAACTTATAAAAAGTCTTCTTATAAGAGAGATGAAGATTGAAACTATAATGAGAGGCTATCTCAGACCCATGAGAATGGCCCATATTTAAAAGACCACTCCCCCCGCCCCCCACTAGCAACAAGTGTTGAAGAGGATAAGGAGAAAAAAGGAACCCATTACACCATTGGTGGGAACATGAACTGTTATTATCATTATGGACAGCAACATATATATTTTTTTAAGATTTATCTATTTATGCATACAAGCACTGGGGTACAGGCCAGAGGTAGAGGGGGTGAGAGGATTCACCACAGAGAGCGGGGAGCAGAACAGGCAGATCAAGGGAAGTACACTGCTGAGGGGAGCAGCGGGCAAGGCAGGAGAGGTCTGCTGCGCCATGTGGGTTCCCTCCCTGGCCTGCAGCAGGGCTGGGTCCCCTCCCTGGCTAGAGGCAGGGATCGAACTCGTGCTGCAGTTTGCTTCATAGTGCGTTGCTTAACCCACTGCGCACCCAGGGAGGCCCCAGCAACATATATTTATGTTAAAAAACTAAAAATAGAAATACTGTATGACCTTGCAGTCCCACTTTTGGATATATAGCCACAGAATATGAAACTACCTACAAAAATGTTTCACAATGTTTGTAGTAGCATTACATACAATTGCCAGGACATGGATAATTGGATCAAAAATATGTGTTATACATACACCATTCATACATCAATAAGAAAAGATGAAATGCAGTCATTTTTCAATAATGGATAACTGGAAAAAATTAAGTACAGCAAAGTTAGTCAGAAAGATAGAAAAGTCACTGGACATTTATGCAGCATGGTTTGATGACATTAAACACTTTCAAAACCAGTGACATTATAAACATTCTGAGGGCTCTGAAGCAGGGGTCAGGGGGATGAGAAGGAAAGAGACAATGGGATTCAGAGATGGTGGTGGTGGAAAAATCTAGAATGGAAAATGAAATATGTAGAGGTGATACAAGAGATATATGGGAGGATGGGTGTATCAGCCAGTGTCTCAGCAGGATACAAATGACACATTCACAATGTGTAATTCGAGGAGATTTTAAGAAAGACTTGCAGCATGATATGAATAAGTTACAATTGTCTGAGCAAGTTCAAAGATTTGAACAAGGAATAGTTCAGTATTTCTGAGTAGTACCAACTCCCTGACATTGAAGGGTGAAAAGAAAGGGAGTTGGGCTATACTATATTGGGTTATATTGGGTTCCCTCAAAATTCACATCCACCTGGAACTTGTGATTGTTACTTTATTTGGAAATAGGGTCCCTACAGATGTAATGAAGTTAGGTTGAGGGGGAACTAGATTAGGATAGGTATCTTTGTAAGAGAGAATTTTAGCTCCAGGGGAGAAGGCAATGTACAGACTGGGACAGAGATTAGAGTGGTGCAGCTGTTAGCCAAGGAATGTTAAGGATTGCTGGCAACTGTCAGGATTTAGAAGACACAAGGAGGAATTCTACCAGTCTCAGAAAGGGTATGACTTGTCAACACCTTGATTTGGGGCTTCTAGCCTTCAAAACTACAGGAGAATACATTTCCTTTGTTTCAACTCACACATTTTGTGACACTTTGTCATAGAGCCCTGGAAGATGAATACAGACACCAAAGACAAAATAGAAGACCAGCAGAACCTGCCCAGCAAGGCACAGAGATGGAAACAATGAGAGACAGGCAGGCTTGGAATCCTCTTCCATGTTCATTGCATCATCTGCCTTCCTTCTACTGACTAACTCATACAACTGCTGAGCATTCAGCTCAGAGCAACTCAGAACCTCCAGCTTTCTATGATATTGCTCTACCCTAACCAGTCAGACTGGGCAATAGGTGAGACAAAGAGGTGATGAAATCAGTCTGAAAGGTTCTCATGCTTTGTCAAGAAAACAAAGATATGCCCCAGCATGTTAGCATTAGAACAGCAAACAAATCAACAAAATAAAGTGTGCTATTCCAAACATGAAAGACAAGGAACTAACCAAAATGGGACCGCCCAATGAGAGAGAATTGCATGGAAATACTGGGAGAATGAGAAACTAAAGCACTAGATATAGAGCCTCAAACAGAGAGGGTGCCCAATGGATCTGTGTTTGAAGCAACTTTGAGAGGCTGTGAGGCTAGGTGAATGAAGTGTTTACATAAAGTGCTACTCATCTCTTTCTCAATCTTGAACACCAATTTTGTCACAAAATCTTGAGTAGAAAACTCACATAATCTTATTTCCCTAATGAAAGACAATTGATGATGTTTGGTTAGAATTTTATTCTAGTCTAAGGCTAAAATGAACCAGTGATTTTATTCTTACCCAGAACTGAAATGTCAGAGAAGAAATTCTTGTATTCACTCAGATAATTTAACCTTTAAACTATTATGATTGTTTTAAACTGTTTTACTTGAAAAAGTTTCTTTAACTGTTTTTACTTACCATTTTACTTAAAAATAAAAATACACACACCTTAAGTTCTCAGGGGAAATGGATAGCTATTTTTCAGAAGTGGATTATAATGAATAGAGTTGTGTCACTCCCACGTACTGCTTGATTGAGCAATTTCCAATAAAATTCTTAGGACCCCGGAATTGATGAATTCAGTCTGTCCTGATCTGACTTTTGAGTCCACTTAAATGTGCGGGAAAGACTTCCCTTAGGAAACTCATTGCTTTCAAGAGCAACTTAGCAGCAGAACTTTGTTACTTGTCATTGTGCCCTAAAATTCCCACTGTGCCCCACACAGACCACGGCACGTATTAGGTGCCCCCAAAATGTGCACTGAGCTGAATCGAGCTAATTGAATGCAATGATCTTCAGAAGAAGCTGTCTTCCTGTTACCGCTGTCTCTGCTTTCAGCCTTTAAACTCAAAACTTAAAGGGCAAAACATATAAATATATGCAAAGCTACTTGTGTTTTCATTTTACTAAAGGTATTTATATCATAAGGCATTTAGAGTCATCTGCAATGCTTTGTGAGACATTTAACTAGTATTGCCTTGGTTTCTCACTAATTAAAAATCAAGTTATTAGAATATAAATCTACTGGCAGCATATTCCGCATGTATCACACAGACACGGTATAGAATAGAAGCGGGGGAGGGTCAATGTTTACTTTTGTGACTTTCGTACACTAAAACGGACTCCCTTGTTAAGAAAACATTTTGTCTCAAAGTGCAGGGGTTAGTCTCAGGACCTATAAAGAAATTATCCCAATGACAGTTTTTTCTGTACAAAAATGTTTTTTATGTTTCTGAATATCCATAAAGCTAACTAGAGGATGAAATAAAAAAGATGAAAAGAAAAACAGCTTTACCAACACAAGCACATGAGAGTGGAATATGGTAGACTCTATGCAACGCGTGTAAGAAGTAGGGGACCAACGAACAAAGACTACGCTGTTAACCAGAAGGAGAAAATAATGTCATCACTGAGATGAGGTACAGGTTATTTTGGCTCTTCAGCGAGTTATGATATGGCTTATTTGATAGTATAATTTCTTAAAGACCATTTCTCTGGTTCATAGTGGTATTATGACGCTAGCACAGATCTTGTTAAAACCAGGTATGTGTATGGATATTTTGAAATTTCCTACTTTGCAATTTCCTTTTCAGTTGTAAGTCCACGCTCCTAAGAGGCCAAAACAGACTAAAATAAGTCAAACCAAGGGTAGATGCAGAACAGTTACAAGGGCCTTATTGCTCTCAGAAGCTAGTATGGTTCATCTCAACCTGGGTCCTGGAGGTCTGGAGTGGGTGATGGGTTGTAGACTATGGATGTCATTTAGGCTTCTGTTCAGTTGTCAGTCTCACTCTATAGGTAGAAGAATTGCATAAGTAGACTGAGAGCTGTTGTAGAAGATAGTGTTTGAAATGTGTCACAAGAGGGGCCTCCCTCGTGGCACAAGGGGTTAAGGCACAGCACTATGAAGCATCCGCAGTCACTGCAGCAAAGTTTGATCCCCGGCCAGAGAGCTAACCCACATGGCACAGCAGACCTCCTCTGTCTTGCCCGTTGCTTCCCCCAGCAGTCTATTTCAGTGGATCTGCCTGTTCTGCTCCCCACTCTGTCTCTGGTGGATTTTCTCACCACCATCCCTGCATCCCTGTACCTCTAGCCTGCACTGCAGTTCTTGTATGGATAAATAATACATCTTTTTGTTGTTGTTGTTGTTAAAAGAAATGTTTCACAAGTTCTCATTTCTTTAAGAAATGATTTTTCAGTACAACCATGTTCTTCCTGGATTCTGGGGGTACAAAGTTAATTGAGACTCCATACTGATATAAAGCTCAAAGACAAGACATAGCCAGGTAGTACAATGTGACTGACCCAATGCCTGGGGGAAACAGGAGGATATAGAGGCACTCTGAACTCAGCTCGGTGAGGAGGTATCACATAGGTTGCATTTGGAAAATAAATTGGGCGTCACCATTATGAAGAACAGTGTGGAGTTTCCTCAAAAAAAAAAAAAATCAAAAATAGAAATTCCAAATGATCCAGTTTTCCCTTCCTGGGTATTTACCCCCCAAGTACAAAAAAAGGCACACATTTAAATAGATGCACCCCTATGTTCATCACACTATCATTCAAAATAGCTGAGAGTTGGCAAGTGCATTGACAGATGACTGGATTAAGAAGCTGTGCTGTATATGCATAGTGGAATACTACTCAGCTACAAAATAAAGATGAGGGCCTTCCCTGGTGGTGCAATGGGGTAAGCAACACACTATGAAGCAGACCGCAGCCACGGTAGCATGAATTCGATCCCTACTGATGGCCACATGGTGCCGCAGTCCTCTCTTGTCTCACCCACTGTTGCCCTCGGCAAAGTATTTCAGTTAATCTGCCTGTTCTGTTCCCCACTCTGTCTCTGGTGTATACTCTCAGCCCCTGCACAGTAGTGCTTGTGTGCATAAATAAATAAAATCTTTAAAAAAAGAGATGAAATCCTGCCATTTTCAACAACATGGATGGCCCCAGAAGATGTTATGTTTCATGAACTGAGTTTATGAGGCCAACATCATGATTTCACTCATGTATGGTACATAAACGAAACACAGAGATTAAATAAAGCAAATATTTTTAAAATAGATGTTATTATCTTGCAATAGAGAAAATGAGGGACAAGGATATTTTAGGCAGAAGATATAGTGAGTGTAAAGGTCAGAAGAAGAGAGAAAGCAGAGTCTCCACAGAGAAGCTGAGGCTAAGTGATGACTGCAGCCCCAGGCTCCTCAAGGGCAGGGTGAGCAAGAACACTGGATATTGAAGGGTGAGTACAGGTCGTGTGTTGAATATAATGCTTGAATTTTATATCAGAAGAGATAGGACATCATTACAATATATTTTCAATAATTATAAATTAGCAGATAAATTAAGTAAAGTAAGCAAAATCAAGTCAGCAAAAACACATTGAGATTCAAATTTTAGGACAACTGTTTTCTACTCGTGGAGAATGAAGAGAAATGGATTCCTTCTCCATTCTTGCCCATCTCAGTAAATGATAACATTAGCTCCAGCTAGATGTTTAAGCCCCAACCTAGATGCCACTCTTTATTTCTCCCTTTGTCTTACTCCTAACATCCAAAATACATCCTAACTCTGTTTCCTTAATTTCATTTTCCATCACCACAGTGTTTTCTTCATTTTATTTTCCATCTGTTACTGGTATTCTCTTATCTGGATTGTGTCATTGTATCCTAACTCACCTTTTGATTTAGAATTTGCTTGTATACAATCTTAGCTTCTTAGGGCAGGAGTAAGCTATTAAAAATTAAATTACATAATGCCATTCCCCTGATTAAAACATTTTAATTGCTCCTTGAAATCAAAACTCATTTCAATTGCTTCCTTTCAGATCTGCTCCCTGCTTACTTCTCCACCTCAATTCATTTGACACTTTGATCTTCTCAAATCTCCCACCATGCTGATCTCTTACTCCAGTTTTGTTCACCACTTATGTCTGGAAGACTCTCTATCCAATGCTTCAGATGTATGGCTCCTTCTCATGCTTCAAAGCTCAGCTAGATGCCACAAATTCAAAATGACTGTCCTAAGAAATGGATTCTCCTTTTATATCCCCCAATCAGATACATCACTGCATCTTATTTCCTTCACAGTACTTAAAACAACCTGGAATTATCTATTTTGATTTCTTTATTATAATTTGTCTCTGAACATCAGCGTGAAAACTCCTGCCAGCTAATATCTTGTCTGTATCCCCAGTACATAGGAAGTACCAAATACATAATATTCAATAAATAGGTATTGATATTGATTGTATGGAAAAAGAATAGATGAAAAAAATCAATTTTGAGGCTCTTGAAATAGTCGAGGTGAAAGATATACCGTTTGAATTGGGATGGTAGAACTAAAAGTAGACAGGAAGAACTGGAATGGAGCAATACTTGGTAGACAGAGTTGACAAAACTGAATAATCAGTTGGCAGTAGTAATAGGTGAAAAGTGAGAAGGTGAAGTTACCCACTTAGCACAGGAATGAACAAGACATAAAATGCCCTTCGGGCTCTACCAATTTAAAGATTTAGAACATTTCTTTTTCTAAATAAAAAGATAAACAGCATGTGCTGTTGAATGAGTGAAAGGATCATTCTAACAAAGGAGTTATTGAATTATTCATGTTACCTAGGAGAAGTCACAAAATGTGTATTAAAACTGCACTGAATGCCAGCTCTATGTTGGGTATGATAGGGGGTATGACAGAAGCAAAATATGCTGCCCTTGTCCTTTACAGTTGAAGATGTACTGTGAAGACTCATGAAACAGTTTAGAGCGATCAAAATAGTACAGATGATGCATTTTGGAAATGTGTAATTCACCAGAGCATTAGGACTCACAGGTCATATATAACATATCAGTCAATAGTATTCTAGGACATAAAATATTCTGATTTCATCTAAACTCCTTTCTGTGGCAAAGAATATCCCCAGCTTAATTAAGTTAATTTTTGAGGCTCAAAAAATATTGGCATTTTGAAAATTAATTTAATAACATTCTAAGAAGGTGGCACATGACTCATTTTTTTAAATAGTAAGTGAATTTAATGTTTATAGAAAAATGCCAGAGTGACAAAGATTGTTACACTAGTCTATAGACAGCATAGTCCCAATTTCAAATGGGACAGGTCAATAAAAATGGATTGAAAGTATTTCAAGAGGCATTGCCTTAAAGGCAACTCATTCTTCAATAAGGCAGTTCTACTGTAAGACAATGGACTCCCTCCCATGATAAACATGATGAAAATATCATTTCCTGAAAGATATTTCATAGCTAGGCAGAGTTCTTAGTGTTTTGTTTTAGATTTATCTTTATGTATGTATGTATGCATGCATGTATATATGTATGTGTGCAAGAACTAGGGTTTAGGCTAGAGGTGCAGGGGTGAGAGGACTGACGAGAGACAGAGTGGAGCAGAAAAGGCGAATCTACTGAAATGCACTGCTGAGTGACAGAAGAGGTCTGTTATACCATATATGGGTTAGCTCCCTTGCCAGGCATGATTGAACTCAGGCCACAACAGTGATAATGCTGAGACTTAACCCCTAGGCCACCAGGGAAGTCCCAAAACAGATCTTAGTTTAACCAGCATTTGTTTGTTGATAGCTGAAAAAAAATGTACGTCATCAAACCTAAGAAGAGTATGTGGAGGATTCCTGTTTGTTATCTTCATTTGTTAAAATTAAAATGTCTGAAAGTAGATTGATATAGTCAACATGATTTCTGAAGATCCCTCTGAAGTTAATGATCTTAAATATAAAGCAGGCTATTCAGCACCATGATATAGCCTATGTCCATGCAAGTGGCTTGCTTGAAAAATCTATGGCTTTTTAGCAATAATGCAGTGCACCTGGATGAAAGCTAGCACATAACTTTGCTATCATTTTCACATGTGCTATTTCATTCTCTCCTAGCAACATTGCAAGGTAGATTTCTACCAGTCATAGTCTGCTTTTACAGATAAGACTGTTGGGGACCTTATATGGTTCATAGACAGTCATCATGAGACTCGAATTAGATTTTGGCACCTGGCCACTTGGTCCTTGGCTTGTTCCATACTAAATGTCATGGGCATTATTATATGTACAATGGTGATTTGTGAGCATCAGTAGCTTAGATTTCAAGGATCCACAGTCCTTTGCAAGCCCTGCTCGTCTTCTAAAACTTGGAATCATAAAAGCATTCCATAGTCTTCCACTGACAGTCAGTATTATGAACACTTACTGTACTGCTAAAAATTTATATTTACTCTGTGCACTTGGCAGTTTCAGCCATGAATGCTTCTGTTACAGAGCAGTGCCAAAACACATAAAGTTTAAGGCTTGACCAAGCACTCAAGCAGAAGCTTTGACCCTTGAGAGTACTGAATAGCAAAATTAAGTAAACACTTTCATGCTGTATCAAAAGCATCTCTCACCCTGCTAATTAGGATCAAACAGAAATAATAAACAATTGCACTAGTGTATCTCAAATAACTGGCAGTTATAGTTTAGATCTAAATCTGGGTTAATTTCACTGTTCTTAATGACAAAATTCTGTAAGAAATGGATGTCATTAAAAATCTAATATATAATTGATATTTGAAAGAATCACATAA
The DNA here is from genome assembly GCA_019455555.1 of Galemys pyrenaicus. Lineage (NCBI taxonomy): Eukaryota > Metazoa > Chordata > Mammalia > Eulipotyphla > Talpidae > Galemys > Galemys pyrenaicus. The sequence goes on from JAGFMF010011501.1 coordinate 713,577, forward strand.
GTAATTTAAAAGCTAGGAATAAAGAGGTCCACATGTCTACAGTTTATATCATGCTAAATAAATCTTTTACATGAGATGTCTCCTTTAATTCTTAAAACATCCTAGTGAAGATGGTAACATTACTGACATTTTTTAAAGGAAAAAGTAAGGTTTAGAGACAGTCATTCCTTGAGAGTTAAATATTTCCCAACTCTGATTTCTAACCCCCATATGAATTATTTCTGCTCTTATCTGAGAAAACCCATGCAACTAGAGTTTGCTGTCAAAAGATCTACCAGTAGCCTCAAAACAGGCGTTGACTTTCAGAACAATGACAAAAAAAAATAGAATCTTCCAACTAGTGGGAAATCCAGAAATTGGACGATCAAGGCCATAATAACAGGTAACCAAAGGCAACAAATCAGTATTTTACTGAAGAAAATAATTAAGTGAGTGATCATGAGCTTGAAGAAATCAACAGTGAGATACAGAGCAGGAAATTGAACACTAAGGTGGAAAATTTCATGCAAGTATATGCAATTGTTGCAACGCATGCTTTCTTATCTGTGGTTCTTAAAAATCTTCTGATCTCATGCTCCCCTTTTACATACACTTTATAAGATTCCCCTTATCATTACAGAATGAAATTCAGCAAAAATATAAGACAACTTAAATTAGTAGAAAGGCTTAGCTGTAATATAAGAAATAAGCAATAGTATATAACTAAGCAACGTATTTTCATGTGTAAATACCCAAGAGCCCACTCTAAAAGACAGATACACTCCTTACGCTTCTAAAAGTGTCTAGAGGTAGGCTCCCCTATATCCACTGGACTTCAGGGATACTAGCACATCAGCATGAACTTCCTCATTAACTCTTGCTCTGAGCTAAAAAAGAAAGGGATGGTATTTAGGGCTTTCTGCCCCGTTCCTTTATTTGCAAATAAATTACTATGAACTGAGGTAGTAATCAGTGGGGCTTGTTTCTGAAATGGATTTCTCTAATGGGAAGAGATACATGGTTGAGTAGAGAGTGGGTAATAGACCCAAAGATACTCCTCCGCTAAACTTCAGGGAAATTTGAGGAGCTTCTCAGAAAGCTGCAGGAGGAGATTTCTGCAGGATCCCTTGGCCTGTTTCCAAGTTTTGTCCCTGCTGGAAGCAGAGTTTCTGGTTTCAGTGGGAAATTTGGCATCCACATGATGTCCTTCACTCTGAAAAGCAGTTGTGATTAATCTACCTTAAGCTGTGCAGAGTAAAGAGGGTGAAGTACCTCCCTGACCCTTGCATAGGCTTCCATAATATACTAAAGCACAGGATTTTGTAGCTCTTAAATCACCTTCCCTCTGACTGCTCAGATATATATCTAATTGTGGCCTGTCAAATTCCTTCTCAAAGCTGGCACTGTGTCAATGACCTCCTGGCAATGGTCTCTGAGGGGTGAAGTGTACAATGGAAGGAAGTATTTCCTTTTATTGGTTCTAAATTTACTAGCCTTTAGCTTCATTGAATTAAATTATGGCACAGGGTGAACATTATAGTTATAAGTGACATTTATAAACTACATTCCTTCCATTAATCCCGAATGCTACGCAAACTGATTAACAAAATGAAATGTATAGGTGGGTGCTCCTTCAAACTTTCTGACAATTCTCTGGATATGTGTAAGTCTTCTGCAATTTGAGTGATGCAGCAGTTACCTCTCTTACCTCGATTTCCAATGCTAACATTCTCACCAGAATAGGTTTTGTTTAAAGGAAACTGATTTTAGACTTCTAATTCTTTCCCTGACTTGGGCAAAAGGATGCATTTGCTACTGAATGTTGTGTCTAGTCAGAGATCCTGTGGCTACTGGAAACTTCTACCTCACCTACATTCCTTCATTCCTTCATTCTTTCCTTCCTTCTTCCCTTCCTCCCTCTCGCATCTTCCTTCCTTGCTTGCTTCCTTCCCTCTTCCCACTATTTTCCACTTTCTCTTCTCTCCTTCCACCTCCTTCCTCCTCCCCTCTCTCCCTTCCTCCTGTTCTCCCTCACATCTATCTTTCTTTGCTCTCTTTTCTCTGCTTTCCTGTGTACTCATCTCTTTAGTTTCTAGGAGTCGATTCTTAGAGTTATGGTTGCCATTTTCTTTTTCCTTCCCTCTGGGAGATGCTTGAAGGAAATCAGGTGTCCATATATTCACTCTGCCTAACCTTGCCTGGCAAGAATAAAAAGTCATTGAAAGACAAGGCTGAAGCCTGAGCCTTTGTGATTTCTCCAATACACTCCATCCTATGATGAGTGTGGTACAGAAGAAAGACTCAAGGGACTGGTAATGGAAAGACAAGAGTCTGCTTGTAGTTTCTGACACCTACTTTCTGAGTGAAATTGGATGAATCATGTAGCCTTTCTGAGTTTTAGTTTTATCATCTGTGAAATTAAAATTTTGGGTAACATCACTTCTTAATTTTCCTCAGTGAATTTTCAAAGTTCTTACCTGTACTATTTTCTCAGATTGGATGACTTTATGAAATATATCTCTTTCAAACCAACCCTAGTTTGGCTCTACCCCAAATAAGTCCCAGAATGAGGAAAGAGCTGAAAACCTTTCCCCATTTATGCATTAAGATACGCATAAGTGGCGAACTGCAGAGCTTTACTTGGGATATATAAAAGACTGTTAAGAATAGCCCAAATATTGATGAAATTCATATGGAGACACAAAAAAACCCTGATTAGCCAAAGCTCTATTTAAGAAAAAAGAGAATGGAGGTATCACTCTCCCAGACTTTACTACAAAGCACTAGTAATTAAAACAGATGGTACTGGTACAAAGACAGACACACAGACCAATGGAATCGTATAGAAAACACAGAAGTAAAACCACACAACTATGGACAACTGATCTTTGACAATGGAGCAAAGAATTTGCAGTGGGACAAAGACAGCTTATTCAACAAATGGTGCTGGCAGAACTGGTTCACCATATGCAAAAAAAATGAAACTGAACCACCATCTCACACCGTGTACAAAATCAACTCAAAATGGATAAAATACCTAAATGTAAGATCCAAAACTATAAAATATATAGAGGAAAACATAGGTAAAACGCTGCAAGACATACATCTCAACAGTGCCTTCGAGGTGGCAGTCCCCACAGCAATAAAAATGAGAGAGAAGATAAACAGATGGCACTACATCAAGATTAAAAGCTTCTGTACAGCAAAGGAAACATTAAATAAAACAAAAAGAAACCCCACTGAATGGGAAACAATCTTTGCGCTCCACACAATGGACAAGGGTCTGATCACAAAGATATACAAAGAACACAAGACTCAAGAAAAATAAAGTAAAAAATCCAATCAAAAAATAGGCAGAAGAACTTAAACATGTCTCCAAAGAGGACATACACATGGCCAATAGACACATGAGAAAATGCTCAACATCCCTCATAATCAGGGAAATGCAAATTAAGACCACAATGAGGTATCTATCACCTTACACCGGTAAGAATGGCACACATTAAAAAAAAAACCAACACCAACAAATGCTGGCGAGGATGTGGAGAAAAAGGAACCTAGTACATGGCTGGTGGGACTGCAAGCTAATCCAACCATTATGGAAGGCCATACGGAGGTTCCTCAGTCTACTAGAAACGGAACTACTATGTGATCTGGCAATCCCACCCCTAGGAATCTACCCAAAAGACACAAAAACACTGATCCAAAAGAGCACCTGTACTCCTGTTTATTGCAGCACTATTTGTAATTGGTAAAAACTGGAAACAACCCAAATGCCCAAAAATAGATGACTGGATCAAGAAGATATGGTACATATACACAATGGAATACTATTCAGCAATCAAAAATGAAAAAACGAGGGCCATTTATAGAAACATGGATGGAGAAGAAGGAGCTCAAGGAAAAGGGCAATTACAACCAAAAGCAATCAAAGCAAAAAAAAAACAAAAAAAACCTCAACAAGACCAAAAGGTCAAAGATAAACCAAAGGGACCATGGAGGGGGAGAGGAGAAGGGAGGGAGGGCAAAGAATGGGATGAGGGCAGAAAGAGCACAAGAGACTGAGGGGATGGCGCATGGGTGGAATGGCGGTGGGAAATCCCTGGGGAATACAAATGATGTCAAATATACTTAAATAATAATAATAATAAAAAAGAATATGGACCAGTTTACAGGATACAAAGAAATATGTACAGTAATTTTTAAAATTATATTTCATTTCTCAGCTTTCTTGAGTCATCATTGACATAAAGTGTTGTGTAAGTTTAAGGTACACAAGGTAATGAATTGATAAACAAATATTGCAAAATAATTATTATCTTAGTGTTGCCTCAGGTCATATAATTGCCATTTCTTTTCTGTGGTGAGAATATTTAAGATCTACTTTCCTAGCAACTTTACATATTATTTGTGTATATCATATCCATCTTCTTTATCCATTCATCCATTTATGAACATTTTGGTTTCTTCATAACTTGGCTGTTATAAATAATAATAATCAACAGGGAAAAACAGATATCTCATTAGCATCCTGTTTTCATTCTCTTTGGATATGTATCCAGAAGTGAGATTAGTGGAGCTTATGGTTATTCTATTTTCATCTTTTTAAGGATCCTCCATATTGTTTCCAATAACAAGTAGACCAATTTAAGTTCTTACCAACAGTGCAAAAGTGTTCCCTTTTCTCTACAACCTCATCAACACTTGTTATCATTTTTTTTTCAGATAATAGACAGCCTAACAGGTGAGAGGTTCTATTTCATCATGTCTTTGATTTTCATTTCCCTGATAATTAATAATGATCAACAGCCTTTCAAGTACAGGTTAGCCATTTGTATGGCCTTTTTGCAAAAAATATCTACTCAGTTCTTCTGCCTAATATTTGATAGAATTGGTTTGGGGTTTTGCTATTAAGCTATATGTTTACATTATATATTTTGCATATTAAACCCTTATTAAATAAAGATGTTTCTGTTTGAGTTGACACAAGACAATCAGTAAGGTAGATTTGAAAACTGTTTGCAGAAAATCAATCAACTTTTCATGCCTCTATATATATATACACATAACGGGTGAGGTATTTTTTTTATCAGTCAGAGAATAATCCTGGTCCCTGACATAGCCAAGATAGACTAAATACTCAGTTACACTATGCATCAGAGTCCAGGGAGAATGCCAGCAAGTCAGATATTCGTAAACAAAGAACATTGTTCTGCCTATTGATGGAGATACAACTTGTCATGAATCAAGATTGGGAGTCTCAATTCTGTTGTCCTGATATCATGTAAAGTACACACAGACTCTACCTTTAGGAAGGAAACAGAAAGAAGGACTACCTGAGATATTTCACCTATTTGTATGAGAGACTAATCTCTAAATGGACTACTGAAATTATTGGATCCGACTAGACTTGAAACCGTACTTGACTTTTTTCTGCTAACAAATGTGTGGGAGTTTAAGATGGGGGTGGTGGTAATTGGCAGAAGAACTAGATTAAATTTAGATGGAATTAAAAGTACTCTCCTTTTTCTAAAATCCAAATTGGAGAGTGAGTTAAATTTTGTGACTCCATTAAAAAATAAATGGGGAAAGGAAAAGATAATCCTAGTACACTGATCTCATGAAACATTCTCAGATGTCAGAAAAAAAAAAGAGAAGGAAGACAGAACTTTGGTGGGTGGAAATGTGCAAATACACCATTAATTTTAGTGTAGGCTGAGTCCTAAAATCTAGAATAACAGCAATTATTATTTAAATTAATTCATTCATTTAGTTAATGTAGTTTTTAATGGTTACCATGTGCCAGGCACTATGTTAGGCCCTGGGGATGCAATAATGAGCAAGAAGGCATGGTCCTTGCCTTCACGGTTATTAGAGTTTTGTGGGAGAGGCAGATATTAGCCAACGGTCACACAAATGAACGTAAAATTACAGCAGTGATAAAGTGCTTCAAAGGACAGCAGTACTGAGCTATGGGAATGCATAATGGAAGAACTGACTAGGAAGGGGAGTAAACTCTGAAATATAATAGGATTGAAATCTGGGGAGTTTTTAAGCAAAGCTGATAAGAATGAGTCTAAGGGCAAAACCAGAATCCATAAGTGCATGGCCAAAGCAGAGAAAGCAGTGCACAGAGGGGTGTGGCCTAGGCAGAAAGAGCAGTGTGCAGAAGGGGTGTGGCCTAGGTAGAGAGAGCAGTGTGCATAATAGGACATCTGCTTGAGAACAGCCATAGGTGTGGGGGGAGGGTAATGAGATAGGGAGATGAAGCCAGAGAAGGTTAAGCCAGATGGGTCCCAGGTAAGAATTGACTTTAACAAAAATGCAAAACTTTAGAAATGTTTTTTTTTTAAAAATCTGTGTATGCATATCTTAAAAAAGATAAGTGTATCTTTACTACTTTTAAAACTGACTTCATCCACACACACTTTGCATTTAGGTGATTAGGCATCATTTTGAAGATAAATTATGCCTACTACCTAGGTCTTTCATGCTTATTATTCATTATTCAAAAAGTGCCATGCAGCATCCCAAAGCAAGGAAAGACTGGACAAATTCTCAGAGTATATATTTATTCATTAGATGGTTTCTATCTCAAACATATGCTTGCTTACTTAGCATTTCAATGGTAATACTGATATTCTTTTAACTGCCATAATTGTATGATTATTAATGAACTTATGAAAAGTACTGGATCTTCATCTAAGGGATATTTAGTTTCATGAATATGTTATTCTTTTTAATTAGGTAAATATTAAAAACTGTGTGTGTCTACGTATGTTGGAGGCATGTTGAGCAATAGTAGAATCCTTTTCCTGTCAATCTGAGCCACATGGAAAAAACTCAACTGCATTTCAAAAGTTTTATTGGCACCAAGCAATAGGTGTGCATTACATTACTAGATACAGTATTACTAAATCTCTTAATTATGATGATTTGAGAAACAGGTAACTAACTCTTAAAGATGGCTTGCATACTACCGCAGTATGTATAAATGTTTAATGTCTTTATTGCTTTATGTAATTATAAAAGGAAAGTATGTTTATAAATATGGACACATCAAGTAAACGAATAAGGAAAACAAAACAAAGCCAAAAAGAATGTCTTCGGTAATGGTGGGAACAGGTGGGAGTATATATGGAGTGCAGGCCAAGGATGTTTGTTGTTTATAGCAGTTGGTACTAAACTACGGTGTTATATTTTTAAGGCACCTTTTTAACACAGAAGCATTAAAATCAGACAGTCAAATCCAAGTTTTTTCATCAGAGCCTCCCTGGTGGCGCAGGGGTTAAAGTCCCAGCACTATCAAACTATTGCCAGCCACTGAGGCATGAGCTCCATCCCCTGCCAGGGAGCTGACCCACATGGCACAGCAGACCTCTCCAGTCTCCCCCACTGCTTCCCTCAGCAGTGTATTTCAGTAGATCTTCCGGTTTTGCTCCCCACTCTGTCTTTGGTAAGAGACCTCTAGTGTACACCTCAGTTCTTGTATGCATAAATAAATTAAATACATATTTAAAATAAATAGCTTTGTCAATAGGTTTTTCTTTAGGATAACTGAACAAATATAGCAATGGTAAATTTGTGTCCCATTTTAAACATGCTTTTTTCTTTCTGTTGTATTTTCTTACAATTTTTTTTGATATTTTGTTTTCTATTTTATACAGCCTTGTCTTTTTTAAAGTAAAAGACTCATAAACCCGAAGTAATCTGGTTCCTGATCTAATAATCTGAGTGCTGGTTAGTTTATTATAGGGACTGAAGTCCACTAACTTCTTCCCTACCCGATATAGGAAGTTTGAAGGGTTTGCTACCCAGAAACTGGTTTCTAGAATATACATTTTACTTGTGGTAGGTAACAGGGTAGTCTCTATTCTCATGATGAACACAGATTGTCTCTCTGCCACCTACTTCATGTCAGCACCATGACCGGCACGCACACACTACTCATTTTCTCCAACCATGGAAGAAAATTACAAATCATTACATAGAGTAAACTGACTTTATCTGCCTGTGCTTGTATCCATGTCAGTTATATTTATACCCTGGGCAACTTGTGCATCTTGCTTTGAAAAGGAAAAAAAATACATACCTAAAAAATTTCAACAAATAAAAAACAAAGTGTTAATATTGTTTTAGGGATTTTTGTTGTTGTTTTGATCTTAATCCTAGCAAGCTACATGCATAGCTCTAAGACTAATTGTAATTCCTTTAGAGATACTCATTTGTAATTACTGGCATAAATATCCTCTAATTTTTGATAGTATAGAAAAATAGAACTAATGATAATGTTGTGATTTAGAGAATTATTACGTTTTTTAATATCAAGGCTAGGTAGGCATTTATGGAAATCAGTAATCTTAAACTCTCAAATACATCATTGTAATGTTCCAATAATTATTTAAAAGGCTTGTGAATGAAAGATAAGAGGTTTTTAAGATGCAATTTTTTAAAAACCTCATCTATTATAGGCACTTTGAAAAAGATCATATTTCTTCCTTTCCAGTCTATACCTTCCAGGGAAGAGTTTTCAGACATAGACGTATCTGTGACAACAAACATTAACAAGGTAATAATGTATCCAGGGCCAACCCTAAACAAAACAGGTCCACCTCTTCATGTTCTTTAGGTATGTCTGAGTCTTGACCCACTCAGAAGTCAGGTCCTAAAGTAGATTTTACTCTTACTCAGGTTATAACTTATTCTTGCCTTTTGTCAAATTGTAATATTCAAATTTTAATGTTCACTGGTTCATCTGATTGAGCGGTCATGTTTTTTCTACCATTTACCTGACACTGGTTAGAGATGTCTGGCCCCAGAGCGCATGTAGCAAGTAATCCAGGTTGGATACGGTACGTGTTTCAGTTATCTGCTCCTGCACATTGGTGATGTAAGACAGCAGGTGTGCGTTTGGCAGCTTGGCCCAGGGAGAGCTTGTGTCTGCTCCATGTGGTGCAGGTGGAATTGACTGAGTCACTCAGTGGAAGATTTAATTGGGAACGTCACGGGGGACAAAATGTCCAAAATGACTTTAGCTACATCCCTGGTGTCTCAACTGGGATGACTGGAAATGTTGATAGCACTTAGTTCTCTAAGTATGAGATCCCTCATCATTTGCTACTCATCCAGACTTCTTTACATGGTAGCTAGCTTCCAAGAAGGCAAAACCAGGAATTGTCTGGATTCTTAAGATGTGAGCATGCAACTGGCACAGGATCATTTCTGCCACTTTCTTTTGGTCATAGAAAATAAAGATTCTAGGGGAGGATAATTGGATACCTCTCCTGACAAAGAAGTGTAATGTATGAAAAGAACAGAAGGAATTGTTGGCAGACCTGTTTGTAAACAATTGGCCATGGGGTATTAACTTGAATGATTGGTCACCCTATCCTGGGTGGGGAAGGGGGACCTGATATGAACAAGACCAAAGTAACTTCCCAGCTTTCCAGTTGAACATGGGATTGAGAAAAAAAGCCCTCCATACCAGTTGAAGCAACACACAAGAGTGCATCTATTGCACCTCCTGCCCCCCAGCTGATCTCACTCACACACACACACACACACACACACACACACACACACACAGAACAACCAGTGCTACCTCTCGGTGTCTAGATAATACAATCATGATTAAATGAATGGTTCTTTTTTAAGTCATTAATTTTTGAGATTATACACAAAAGGGTAAACTTACCATTTAACAGTTTTTCATGAAACTCTACCTAGTGAACATATCATGTCTTCTTTGCTAGAAATGAGCTACACAGGTACCCCTAAGAGTCTGTCTGGAACTATCAAATCCTTTAGTCTTCTATTCTCTCTAGAGGAATAGAATACGTGGTATAAGGGAGCTGAAGATGGTTTCAACTCACTATCTGCCACACTGCTATATTGCTAATGACTAAGAAAGTGTCAATCACATATTAGGCAGTAAATAAATATAAGTAGAATTAAGTTCAAGGAGCTCCAGTAGGCAACATGTCCTGTAGAGATTTTCAGAAGAATCTGGTCAGAAGAGTCTCCGTGTCACAACCACTCTGTCCCAATGGGGTCTGAAAGTCCTGTTGGTCTTACAGAGTGTACTGTTTGCAGTGAAGTTTACAGTATCACTTTCCATGGGCAGGAGCAGGGCATGTTTCTCATACCCAAGCCCAAGTGAAAGGGTCATGATTAAAGACCTGGCATGTCTTTAAGAAGAATGTGGCACCTTAGTCCCTAGCTCAAGGCTTTATGAGCTTCAGATCGCCCAAGATCACTCAAGAGCCAAATGTAGAAAAATGAACTTGTGGACCTAGTTCCCCCATAACACAGGGGAGATAAAGTGATACATGATGCATATCCCCCGTGTTTTAAAATTTATTGTACTTATGTAAAATAGACTTGTACATAGGTAAGTAATAATTCCAGCAGACACAGTTTGCTAGAGTTGCCAAGAGGAGGGGAAACCTGTGCTCTGAAGGGCAGAAGAGGAAGTGCTGGCATCAGTCTCAGGGCAGAGAGAGGAGGGCTATGGGAGCTTCATCGCGGTTACCAGGGGAAGGAACAGGAGAGGCAGGGAAATCAGGTGTGGGTCGCTTAATGTGAATGATTTCATAGGCTCTGGTATGCAGGTGCCTGGTACCTGGCCAGTGATGAGACAGGCGCATAGCTGCCTAGCATGTTGGAACCCGACAATGGAGATGGTTGTGAGGCAGACTCTACATCTGTTAGTATTAGAGCCGTCTGGCCCCAGAGAGCTTGTAGCAAGTAACCCAGGTTGGAAATGATATCTAAGTATTTGGAGGGCATGCCTCAAGAGAGTGCAGGCTATGCTAGGAAGAGAGACAAGGGGCCAGGGAGTGGATGGGAGTGAGGAAGCAGGAGGCCAAGGCAAGGTGACTTGGGCATATTATCAAGTTGCTCCAAACAAGACAAGTCTGCTGTACGCATGGGGAGCCGATGCTGAAGTGTCTAGTTCACAGGAGCCACAACCATGGTTAATACACCCTGAAGACAGGAGATGTCTATGAGTGAGCTTCTGAAGAGCAGAGGCATGGAGCAGGCGCCAAACTAAGGTGCTTGATGAAAGCAAGGTGTAGGTAGGGTGCCTCAGAGAAGATGGTGGCGCCCTGAAACTCAGTTCCCCAAGGCACACCAGGAGCCCTGGGGCTCCAGGGTCCCAGGATCTGCTTGAAAATAGTCCAGTGCTTCGCCCCCAGCACCAAAAGCAGCAAAAGCAGCGTGAAGGTGATCTCCTCCTCCCCCACCCACAGCCTGAAGATCACCTCAGCTGGATGGACACCCTCTCCCTCATGGAGGGGAAGGAGAGAAGCCCTGGATATGACTGGGTTCTAAGAGAGAATGCATTGGAAATGAAGAGTAGAAGAAAGAGAAATTAAGGCATAAAATGTTTAAAGGCACAACATGCTCTGCTCCTGCCTATGCACTTTCTAGTCTAAGTCTGAGCTTTGAATCAAACATGAGTATGAAATTGAAGTTTTTAAATCAGGAGTGCCTTTCATATGCTGACGTATACTGTTCTGTTACACCAAAATATGTGATTGTGTAACCAAAAGTGAATTTAAAGTTAAGGAATGTGACCATCATTGCCACATTTTGGGGCAAGATAATTATGGAAAAAAGTTAAATTGATTTGTGTTTATACACCAATGCTAAAATCAGTTCCATAGGCACCATCTCAGGTAATCTTAACATCAATCTTAGGAGGTAAATATTATTAAATCTATTTGACAGATAAGGAAAGTGAGGCATGGAGAGGTGAACTAAATAAACAGTTCCAAGTGGCAGACTTAAACGTGAACACAGATGTGTGTGAAGTCAATGCCTGAATTCTTAAGTCCTGAATGACACCAGTGAATTTAGTCTTGTTCCTTGCTTTTGTTACTAATGTTGTAGTTTGAATGTCTCTTTTCTCAAGATTTCATTTTACCTTCTGTGTGATTATATGAAGCCACAGAGTTGGTCTCCTTTTTCTGAGCTGGTAACTGCAGGAGCAGTAGCACTGTGAGGGCAGAGGTGCCTGTGGAACCTGGATTGGAGTTCAGGTCCTCAGACTCGCTGAGGCTGGTCTTTTAATTCATCACTTTGACTCCTTGGTGTAGTCATCATTATCATCTATGAATTTCAGTCAATTTACAAAGAGGAACCAGTTTCTTAAAAGTACCAATTTTACTGATACAATTAAAGCCAGGAGTCACCCTAATCACAATTCTGCAACTACACACCTAAATACCCTGGAACAATTTCTTTAACTGCTTTGGCTCCAGTTTTTCAGGTATAAAAATTGAAATTTGACCAAATGATTTCTGTAGTTCAATTCAGTTTTTACTTTTCAAACCTATGTGACAAAATGCAATCTCCTTTCTATAGACTGGTAAGTAAATTTTTCTTATTTTATTTCTCATAAAATTGTCCTAAGGGAATGCAGGTGATGAGATCAAGTCCCTACGTCCTTTCTAAACCATTTGAGATGAAAAAACTGAAATCTCAAAAGGACAAATGGCTTTATATTTGCATGGATATAAACATATTTTCATAAAATTTGTATTAAAACTACTTCTCATAAAGAACTGGAGCTCAGCTTTGCCCAGACTTGCCCTTGTCTCCTGCCATCAACAAGACTAGAAAATAAAAGCAGCATAGAAGCAGGTAGAAAGTGTGTAAACTGCTAACATTTAATTTTGTTCATGGAACATTTCATTGAAATGATTAAATCACTTTCCTAAAAAAATATGACAGGATGCATCATCTGTCAGGAAGGAAGTGTGTTTTGGTTGCCACTTCAGAACTTCTGTTAAGATTGTCCAAGGCATGTGTTATGAGAGGAAGACACACTTCCTAGGTCACAGAGCATTTGCTGCTGAACATATGCTATCTCACAATGGCATCCATCTCCAGCCTCTTATTACATAGTGATCTGAATATTTTATGGTATTCTGAATGGTAAGATAATTGATGATAGAGCACTGGAGGAAAGAGATGATCGCTTTGTTAGTAGCATTTTTCAGATTGTCAATTAAATGCTGTCATATGGTAAAGGAAAAATATTTATTGCTTCAGCAGACATCCAGACAGACCTTCAAACAAAGTGCATGCACGTGAGAAGGCACAGATCCACACCTTCTAGAATGGATGACTCGGCTCGTTGCTCTTTTTTTGTTAGCTGAAGCACAAGAGCATACAGAGTTAGCAACAAAGATTGGGGTTGTGTGTCTTGGTTAAAGTTTATTGTAAGAGAAAGGAAAGTATTACTGTTTGTTTTGAAAGTATGCTAAGCCTAATCTGCTAATTGAAATATTACCTAGCTTAAATCACTTTGAGAAGGTGGCAGGGCATAAAATGTTTACAGCCTTGAAATAATGTGCAGTATGCTAAAGAGAGCTACGTGTTAATCAAGAAATGGGAGGGAGGTGCTTGTCATGTGCAGGTTCTATCCATTTTTATTTGCTGGAAATGGATGAATTCCTTTTCTACTTGCTCTTATTCCAACATTGCTCTGTATTCACCTTGCTAAGATTCTGAGCTCTCTTATAATAACTTACGTTTTGCGCGTGCCCCTCCACAGAGACTACAAACTCCCTGGAAGCAGAAGCCAGGTCTGTCTTGTTTACATCTGTAACTGCCAAGACCATGCACTGGGCTCAACTGATAATTGCTTAAAAGGGACTTTTCCAAGATACCCAGGTTTGAATGCTAAGGCAAATATTTGGTAAAATTCTGTCTTGAGGTCCTCAAACAATAGATAGTAGCTTCATTACTTTTAACACAATGAGAGCAATACTATATCAAAGACTTACTTGGTGTATAAAAAATAAAGTCTCCATCTCTTTAGAGCATAGAGAATAATGCTCTCAGAACTATATACGTTGTGTAATAATGAGCTTCAGGAGTGTTAGAGCCAGTGGTTAGGTAAGTAAAATTTCACTCAGAAAACTTGTCCCCCTGACACTAGACAATGGACTTTTTTTATTTTAAAAATTATCTGGGCAGTTGTTTTGATAAAATTAATGTATCATAATATATGCACATTTTATACTATGATCTTACTATGAACCATGCACATACATACTCAGTTTTCTAGACTTCAGAATCTGTTGTCCTAACCTCTGCCTGTCCTTGTGTTTTAGGGTTACTTTCCCTTGATACTTCTGTAAATGTTGTGCTCTCTCTAGAAAGTTTAATGGTGACTCAAATTTTATTGCTCTTTCCACTCCAGGCACATGAAACAGACTTAAAATTACAGTTTGCAAATAACCTTTTAAAATAATCTATAGATAGATGTAATCCACTAATGATATCCTGAGATGCAGCCATTTTGCCATTCATTTTGGCAGCCTTTAGATCACGTTCTGTGGGGTAGACTGTCACAAATGCCTAATATGGTTCTGAAAGCTGGGGCTGTGGTGGGTTTAATAAGTCTCAGTCTCTTTATAGAAACCAAACTCAAAGATATTGTCACGATTTCTGGAGAAGCAACTTAGAGTCACTTAATATTAGAGAGAACCAGTTCCAGGGAACCAACTTCATTCCCTAAAATCAACTAACAATTTTACTTAGCTTATTCTTTCCCTCTCCCTCCCCCTAAATTACAGAGCTTTCATTTATTTGGCAACCGCTTAAAAAATGACATCAGGGCCTCCCTGGTGGCGCAAGGGGTTGAGCGCTGCACTGTGGGGCTTCCCCAGCCACTGCAGCGCAAGTTCAATCCCTGCTGCCGGCCAGGGAGGGGACCCACATGGTGCAGCAGACCTCACCTGCCTTGCCCACTGCTCCCCTCAGCAGTGTACTTCAGTTGATCTGCCTGTTCTGCTCCCCACTGTTGTCTCTGGTGAATCCTCTCACCCCCCCACACCTCTGGCCTGTACCCCAGTGCTTGTATGCATAAATAAATAAAATCTTTTTTAAAAAAATAAAAATGTTTATTGATTAAAAAACTGCCAAATTTTTACTTCCCAATTTTTCTTTTTGTTGTTAATAGTAAGCCTATATTTTTAAAATTTAAAATAGATATTACAAAGTGCAAGGAAGTTGCATCTTTTAAGTCTCAGATCCCCTGAGTATGTTAAGATAATGGAAGTCGCAAGATAAAGGAAGGTATGTGGACTTCAGTAGGCTTCCTGTCAAATGCTTTCACTGATGTCTTTTTAGATAAGATTTGCTAATGTTTTGTATGACTGATTATGTTTTCTTCTTTCTTCAATGGGTGCACACCACAAGGGTTTCACCGTCACCAAGAAGCCCATTGGCGATCCACACACAAACACAAACCACCTCCAAGATGAGTGATAAGATGCCAAGATTCTGATGAGATGTAAAACGTGCCATGACTTTGGAATTGAAATGTTTTACTTGCTACTAAGACTGGCCAATTGTTTGTTTCTTTTTTTTTTTTTTTTTTTTTTAGCTAGTACTCTCATTTGCAGATATGGAACTTAGGCTTTGGGAGACAAAATATCCTGCTCAAATTCACAGAACTAGAAAGCGATGGCCCAGCATTCAGACAGCAGGTGTCAACCACTGTGCTGAGAAACTAAGATGATGTACACAACAGGCAAGAAGAGTTCGATTTCAACAACGTTCAATACAACAACTTACTCAAATTTCAAAAAATAAATTATTGAATAGTCAAGTAGATATAATAAAACAGTGAAGGCACAAGATGGGAAATTGAGGACAGAGTGCGTTAAGATAATCGTAAACATTATTTTCCAGCTGCCACCAGAACCACTAAAGAGTCCACATTCACCAATTCTGACATGCAGACACAAAATCTAGGAAACATGATGTATGTGTAAAAAGAATTTTCAAATTTTGAGTGATCAGTATTGTCGTAATAGAATAGAAAGTATATGACACTCGGTGTATATTGAGGGCAGGGAAGGGGAAGATGTGTTATTATGTCAAGGGATATGAACCAAGAAAATTTTAACATTTAAACAAAGAAAGTGTCTGGGTTAAGTTTGTACCTTGCACAGACCAGGTTTGGGAGATATGGGAACTATAGATAGATGTGTTTTAGAAATGCAAACACACTGGGCCTCCCTGGTGACATAAGTGGCTAAGTCTCAGCACTATGAAGCAATCAGCAGTCACTGCAGCACAAATTCAATCCTTGCAAGGGGGGTGACCTACATGGAGCAGCAGACCTCTCCTGTCTCACTCACTGCTCCCCTCAACAGGGTATTTCATCAATCTGCCTGTTCTGCTCCCCACTCTGTCTCTGGTGAATCCTCTCATTCTACCCTCCCACCACCTGCACCTCTGGCCTACACACCAGCTCTCATATACATAAATAAATCTTTTAAAAAATGCAAACACATGGAAAGTTGAGTGGCTTGTCATTATTAACTCTGAACACTAGTCTCTACCTGCTTTCCAGCCCTGATCTATGATAATACGGTAGAATCACCTAGACAACCCTAAAGTACCCCATAATACATGTCCCAGATATCATGTTTAAACTTCTCCCTCCCTATTCAAACTAAAATATATTTCCTAATGCAGTTGTTTCCAACTAGACACTCACCATTCTAGGGATAATCCCACCCCTAGCTCTTTGAATGACTTCATCCTCTTTATCTTCATTTAACTCTCATTTTCTAGCTTCAGCCATAGCCTCATCCTTTCTGCAGAATACTTGTCTACCAGCACCACTGACCACAGCCCACATTCCAGTCCCCAGGAGCTATGTTCCTCTGTAGTGATTCCTTTTTAGGGCACCCTCCACTGCTTCTCTCAGCATGTGTGTGTCTACTCTCTTCTAAAAGTATTTTCTTCACGTTGCCCTTGCTGTTGTTCCCTCTAGTCACTGGACTTCTCACTAGAATTAAGCCCTCGTGAGATCTTCATGCTTCACTTAGTGCTTCACCTCAGTGCTCACACTATATTGTGTGGCCTTTTTGTGGCTTCTGGCTGAACCTTATCTTAAAGAGTTCACCGGTTGTCTTCCTCATTGAAAGAACAAGTGTTTTCCCCTTTCCCTTTCTCCCTTGCCTGGATATAACATGATACTCTTCACCATTTACTCCTCTTCAAAAATCTCTCGACATTTTTCTGATGCCTTCTTTGACTAATTCAGTTATTACTCACACCCATCTGATCACCCTTCATGTACTTAGCACTAAAGATCCATTCGGTGTAATTACAGCAAAGAAGTACAGATACAGAAAGTTAGCTCCGTCTTTAAGCAAGACAACAAGTGAAACAATTCTAAGACTATGTAAGTGTGTAATAGAATCACCAAAAGGTTTTTGAAAAGTTGAAAAGAGGATCTTCAGATCAATGAAGAGGAGTAAGAAAAAGTTTCTAAAAGGAGGAGGATCTGCTGGATCTGCTGTGATGATCAGGTTTTACCCCACCAAAGGGAATGTAATTACAGTGTCATGCAGCAGTGGGAGAAGGTGGCAAGCCCTCCAATGAGATCGAGATACAGGACATGGAGCTGGCTGGATATAGAACCAGAATATAAATAATATTTTGTTGCAATGTATCCAGTTTGGAAATCACCCTAAATTTATAAAAGAGGTTGGCCAGTGGAGGTGCCATGATCAATTTGTGATTTAGAAATACTATTCTGGCATCAAGGTGAAGAATAATGTGAAGGATAGCAAGCCTTCCTTTATTTAACATCTTTTTACTCCCTTGCCAAAGAAATTTAAGGAATGCATCCTCTATTCTATAATCAACTATCGTAATGAGCAAATGACTATCATATTAATTTCTATCTCTAACTTTGCTCCTTGGTAAGGTTCTTTCTACTCACTACTTTAAATCATTTCCTTTCTTAATACTGCTACTTCACAACATGGAGACATCTTAGATTGTCTTCCTTCTCTTACTCCACATTCCAGGATCAAAACTTTGCATTATGTTTTCCATAGTTATTTCCAACCCCCCCCCTTTTGTTTTCATTCTAATTCTTAGCAAAATAGCCCAGATCCATTTATCTAAATTACTAAAGACACTTAACTAAATTTATTATTTTTTTCTTCTATTTGATCTTTACATACATTGCTGTCACATTATATACAATAATTGTATTATATATTTTTGCAAATATACAATAATATAGTATTTGTGTGCAAATAGCTTACACACAAAACAACATATAAAGCACATTATAGTTTAGAACATAAAATGGTCTCCCAAACTTCTACCACCAAGTTTAAGACATCGAATGTTATCAGTCAGTTAGAAACCTGTGTAACCATCCAATCCCATCTCCTCCCTTCACCAGCTAGAAGTAACCACTATCTGGAAAGTTGAACAGAGGATCTTCAGATCAATTAGGGGAATAAGATTTATTTTCTCACATGGCATCAGAGGTCATTCTGACCATTTCCTAGTCATTCTCTACCAACCCCTTCAGAAACCTACTTCTTATTATCTTTATTTTTGGGGGGTCTGGGAGGTTACTTCTCACAACTTGGTACCTGTCTTTATTGTATTACCCCATTAGTATATCAGCTAAATAATAACAGAAACACTGGTTTTCTGACTGCTCTCTCCCCAAAACCTGGGAAAATGTTTGCCTTGTTGTAGTTTTTTTTTTATAAAATAAAAAAATCTATATATACATATATATTTATATATGAAATATATATGTGGTAGATACATAGTAGGTACTTTATTTTTAAATAGGTGTTTAAAATATTATTTAATTATATTAGTTTTCAAATATAAAGAAAATCTCAAGAACTAGGAGTTGACTGTCATACTCTCATAGGAGTCTTCTATTTACTAAGAGGCCAGCAAGCATGGGAAGCACAGTCTTGTCACTACCCATAGTCATGGGTAGGAGAAATGGTCTGCCCACTTGCCAGAGAACAGAATACAGAAAGTCTAGTGCGAAAAGTAAAGTCATAAAGCTTGCATGAATACTACAGGTATTTTGCCTACTTTGTTGTACTCTGGATTAAGTGTCATTTTTCTAAGTGCAAAAGAGTGGCTTGATAGAACACATATTAGCTTTAATCTTGTTATTCACACTGGTTAGAAAAGTTTGCTTTTCACCAGCAAGAGTACCATACAGATGTCCCATCAGTTCTGTGAAAAATTTCTAAAACCCTCTACTTGATATCTTCCTGCCAAATTCCTGCTGACTGCAAATGAGTACAAAATGTCAGCTTTTGTTATCTGAAGCACTAATGATGGATTTGAGATATTATTCTAACTTTGATTCCAGAACTCACTATTATGATTTAACTTATACAATATCTGCAAGTGCTGCTAACAGAAGAGTCCAATTTTAATAGGGTGCATGATTAAGTCTAAATAGGTCCAATATGGGGGAATTATTTCGAGAGGCTTTATTTCAGATTCTAATCAAATTTTTAAAATCATGTCTGAACGTTTTGAATTTCCTGAGGCCAGGGCATACAATCTTATTGCTAAGGAATATGCTCTTTATATATTTTGTGGTTTAAATTTTACTAACATGATCACAAATAATATTTGATAGCTCATTTGAAGAAAAATTAAAAATTTTTAAAAAGAACATCATTAGTTTTAATTATTCTTTTCAACAAGAATCATTTTAATGAGACTTGGTACTTAATAAGAAGACACCAATAAAGTAAAAAGTATAATACTCTATCCCTTTTCACTTCATTTACTCATTTGTTTTCCTAAAGTCTGGTGTTATATCATCTGTGTCTTCATTGTGCATTGTTGCATTATATGTCTAATTCTCTTCTAGAACAAAGAAAAACCTCACTGAGAGGTGAAGTGATATCTGTGACTGATCGCAAACAAAAGCTTATTCTGCACAACTTAAGCCCATTTTGAACATACTAGAGTTGTGCTTGGAAACTTTGTAAAATTTTATATTGTTCTTCAAAAGACAATAAGGGTCAGGCATATCTGTGTAATGCTTTATGAAGGATAACTAAAAAGTGATTGTATAAACCTCTATACATATGTTTATTACTTACTGAGTTGACTATTACACATATACATCTAGCATTTCAATAAATTAAAAAAAAAAGTATTAATTTTTACTATCGAGGCCAAGTTGGCATACAACACCATGGATAAGTTGGAGCCAGAGCTAGCACTAGAAAGCTAGGTAGTATCTGAAATTTTCCATCCCACCCCACCTAACTGTTTTATGTTCTCACTTTCTTTCAGAATAGTCAATGATACAACTTTTATAGTGATGCTACAATTTTTTAAAAATTCGATCTTTATTCCTTTTCCCACAACTCTGACATTAATTTTAAAAAAGGGATTGGATCACATAACTTTACTATTTTTAGATCCACAAGAACAACCAATCAAAGCTTTCTTATTTCCAACACAGGGTATGTCACCAATGCTAACTGGCTTGAAGGACAGAAAGTCAAGATGATCCACTTGGCTGAGGTGGGACACTCTGTACCAATCTGAGAAAGCTAAAATTATAAGTAACACGTGTTGATGAAATGTTAGGCTCTGAGAGTATCCGCTACGACCTGAGGTCCATCTGCAGCTTCATAAACATAATTTGCTGAATGCAATATAATATTAACAGTTAAGAATTGTTCACAAGTAACCCATATAGAGAAGAAAACATTAGTTGATGTTATGATTTGATATTTTATGCAAGCTGTTCTTATTTCCTAGGTGTCCTCTAAAAACCATGGGAGCTACTGATGTCCTCCAAAAATGTGAAAATAGCCCAAAGATATAGAAGAAATACAAACATTATAATTCTATCTGAAGAATAAACTTGCTCTTTAAAAATTGAAAGAATAATATATTTTTTAATGTGGTTTACAAGTAGTTTTCAAAATTGTGAATGGATAATCATAAACATAAAAATTGCCTTTAGCTGAATTTGCTAAACTGAAGGCTGAGAAAAGAGATGAGGTGCAGGGTAGTGTTATTTATTGAGTATCCACTATGTGAGATATTTGTGTTAATTCTGTGTATTTCATAGTCAACCTGAGAAATAGATATTATTGTCCTCCTAAGAAAACTGAGAACCAGAGAGGGTGAAGGACTTGTTAAAAGTCACACAGCATGTAATGAAGTCTGTATTCAACTCCCTGATTTCCTGACTTGCATTTATCTTAAAAGTTAAATTTTAAAAGTTGAATACTTATAATTGTAAAAAAAAAAGTATCCACAGACATTATCTATAAATACTAGAACATATATTGATGTATTGTACACTTGTAAAATATAGGCTTCTATATTTTTATAACTACCATAATATGTACCATAGGATACATTCAGGCCACATAAAAGGAATCTCTAAATATGTTAAAATGTGACTTTTTTTGGCCATGAGCAAAAGTTTACTAATAATAAAAGTGGATGTGTATCAGGGTATTTAGTAAGGAGAGGAAAAAAATAGTTTTTGTGGTCATATTTTCCAACTTTAAGTATATTTGCCTATCATTTTAATATAAACAGGGTATATTTATATAGCCTGAAGAAATAGGAACCAGATTCCTTATTTTCAAGATGCCAAAAAATATTTTTTTCAAGGATGATAAGCAATAACAGAGAAGAGTGAATCAAAAATAAAGCTTCTATCTGATTCCTGACCAAGATTTTAATTTTATTGCACAAATATGCCATGACAACAGATATATACAGTAGAACCACCCACCCAAACCTGATGCAAGGAAGGGTCTGCCAGCATTCCCATTATAATCCTTGAAAGGAATTCTGATATTTTAATACACATGAAATTGGCATCTAGGTTCTCAGCAAGAAACATTTTCTTGGTGAAAAAAAAATTTTCTTAAAAGAGACCTAAATAGTGTCAGCTGGCTTTAATAAGGCAGCACAGGGCATTCACGATCCCATGAACCATTATATCTTTTGGTATATCGGGGGGAGTAGTGCCTGTACTGAACTTTGTAACGGTGGGGTACATTCAGAGCCTTATGCCAAAAGGAGAGATTTATATTTATAGGAGTGGTAAGAAGATGTAGTATTTATATTCTTTATTTGATCCACGTAAATCACAAAATCATGATCTATTTTGCTTTTTCACTTACAAAGTGAAAAACTGTCTTTAATGAAGGGGAGTACTACTTAATCAGACTGCCTGGATTTTAATCCCTAGTACATTTAATTCTTAGCTATGTGGCCATAGGTAAGTTACTCAACCTCTGAAAGCCTCCATTTTCTTCTCTGTAAGATGAGACTGGAGCCTTTTTAGGAAGCATTTAGTGAATTAATGCATGCAAGTGCTTAGAACAAATGGCAGATACTACTAAATGTTGAAAACTAGAGAAAAGAGGACACATTGTGCTTATATCCATTCCACATAAATAAATCTATTCTCCAACTGTGTGGTAATGCAAATTAATGTGTGTATGTATATGCAATTATCTGTTTTTTCTCTATAGATCCTGTAAAAATTGTTATGTAAATTCAACTTTTTACAAAGATGTTAAAAAGAATATATACATTTCTTAGAGTTTTTAATATTATAAAGAGAGAAATCTATTATATGCCAAAATGTGTGCAGCTCTTCAGGGTGGAGGTAAGGAGAAATGAAGTACCAAATGCCTATGTAGAATCAGGACCATTTTAACCGTTAGATATTATGATCTATGTCTAAAGCAGTGCTGTCCAGTAAAAATATAATGCAAAACATACATAAGTTTTCTAATAGACACAATTAAAAATAAATTTCTATTTTATATGTGTATATATTCTGATAATATATGCAAATACTGTCATTTCAACTGACAAAAATATTAATGGGATATTTTATACCTTTTTTACAGTAGGACATTGAAATCTAGTGTATATTTCACACCTATAGTATAACTAAATTCATATTAGCCATATTTCCAGTGCTTAATAGTCATATGTGGCTAGTGGCTACTATTTCAGAAGTTAATGATCTGGAACTATTTACTTTTCAAGAGTATTGCCAGGGAATAAAGACCTTCCACACCAAAATAAGTCTCTGACAAAAAGAGTAATTTTATGGGAGGGGCTCTGAAGACTGGGTAGAGATTGCTTTTGAAAATGTGTACTCAAGTCCCACAGCAAGGGAAACAAAGGCAAAAATAAACAAATGAGACTACTACATCAAACTGAAAAACTTATTACAACAAAAGAAACTATCACTAAAATGAAAGACACCCTGCCGAGTAGGAAAAAATATTTGCACATAATATATCTAATAGGGGTCTGTTATTTAAGATCTACAAAGAGCTCAAACCACTCTACAACAAGAAAACAAATAACCCAATCAAAAAATGGGCAGAAGCACTTAAAAGACACTTCTTGAAAGAATACATAATGATGGTCAATAGGTGCATGAAAACAATCCTTATCATCATTTACCACCAAGGAATGCAAATCAAAACCACAGCGAGATAACACCTCACACCTGTTGAGAATGGCCCATATTAAAAAACCTAGAAACAAATGTCGGCAATGTCGGCGAGGATGTGGAGAAAAAGGAACCCTCACACACTGTTGTTGGGGCAGTAGACTAGTCCAGCCTCTATGAAAACAGTATGGAAGTTTCTCACAATATTAAAAATAGATTTATCATAAAATGTAGCAATTCCATTCCTAGGTATACAGCCAAAAGAATTTAAAAAAATACTAATTTGACGGGATATACGCACATATGTATTTTTTTGTTCATTGTAGTAATATTCACAATAGTCAAGCTGTGGAAGCAGTCTAAGTGACCAGTAATAGATTAAGAAGACACAGTATATACACCCAAGGGAATACTACTCAGCTATATTTTAAAAAAAAACAATAAATCTTTTCACTTGCCTGTAGGGGCAGGATGGTTGGGGCAGTTGTTAGATGATCCAGGCAGACGGCTGAAGGAGGAGTCCTGGAGCTCTCAGTGGCTTTTTCAGGGTTTTATTATCTTTCTATATCATTTGTAGAGCTGCGACCATGTACACAGCCAGTGGCGGGGCCAGGAGGCTGCCCCCGGGCAAATCTTCACACTCTCTGGACATTTCTGCTACTGCTTCCACTTCCGCCACTCCCACTGCTCTTGTGATGTGGTGCTGCCCTTATAAGCCCAGTCTCAGACCAACGCCCTGCTCCAGGTGCCTACCATCAGGCAGGTGTGTAGGACTACAGGGGTCTATCATTGATGCTCACAGCGGGAAGGTGGAAAAACCTGCTTTCATTTACATTGCCACAACACGGATGGCACTGGAGGGGATCATGCTCCATATAATAAATCCAAAGGGAAAAAAAAAACAAGTACAGGATGATCTCATTCCTGTGTGGAATATAAAGAAACCAAAGGAACAGAAAACCAAACTAAAACATACCCTTAAATTCTGACAGCTGAACTGAGAATACCAGAGGAGGTGAGAGACATACATGGGGAGGTGTCAGGATGGACTGTGGTGGAGGATCACTGGTGCTTGGTCATGGCTATGGTTTGCTCACAGAGTCCAAAGAGGTGTTGTAGGAGACAGATTGCTGGACAATGGACTGGAGATGCTGCCCCAGTCACAGAGTTTAGCCAGAGTGCAATTAACATACCAGTGCAGGCACAGTTAGCAAGTCAGATTCATGGCCCCATCTCAGCACTCCTAAACAGAGCTGCAGATAACAGGTCAGGCTCATCTGTGTCCTTGGAAAATGACCTCCCTGCAAAACTCCCCCTTTCCTCTGGGAACTGGCCTTCAAACATACGGTTTGTATGTTTATTTAACCATGTAGCAATGTAGAGATAGTAAAGTATAAAAAGAGTTCCCAGCCTTTGTTTGGGTCCAGATTCTCTGAGAAAGGTCTCTGTCTGGATCCATATGCATATGAATCTAGAATAAAACTCCTGGTCTCCAGAAACCCTTGAGTACTGCCTGGTTTATCCTCCCATAGCCTGGGTTACTGGCCAGAGTTATTTCCGTAACAGTGTGAACCTATACCCCTAAGTCATATACAGTGCTATAAACCAGTGTTACCTCATGAAAAAAAGGAAGCAATTTAAAAAGTAGAAAAAAGATATTTACATATAAACATCTCTATGTAAGGAAGTATACAGGGAAGACCAAATTGCCTTATATTTTCAATGGAGAATTCAGAAATTAATCTTCATTTCTTTGTTTACTATCCCCACCCAGGTAGCCCCTTTAACTTACCTTCCCTTTGTTCTCTACTAAAGTCCTTCAGTCTTGTTAAATTATTTAAAATGGTGTCTGAAACCAGGTAAGTGGGTTCTCCAGTCATGCTGAGTCTCTTTTCTAATCATTCCCTCTGATACTTGTTTGATTATTTGCCAGGCTGAAAAAACCCAAGAGTATTTCCCTTATACCCAAACAGTACCAAACCTTAAAAAAAATCTATTATTTCTAAAGTACTAAATAAGAAAATTTAATTTAATAATATATTTGTAACATATCTAAAATACAGCATCTACTAAAGTTGTTAAGTTTTAAGTGTAATATTATCATCTCATAACATTTGAAATACAGATAGGATTCTTATGATGTGAGAAAATCTTGCCTTGTATGCACGAGTTTGGAGAAATCATAGCCTATTATAAATTAAATGTTAGTCTAAATGATCTCAAAAACAAAAGTATCCTTCAAAATATATTAAATCTTATTCATCATCATTGGATTGAAAGCATCTTAACATATTTGATATGATACAGAATCTCTACTCAAAAATTAAATGTCTTCACAATGTCTGAGTAATAGTCTTTTTTTTTTTAAGATTTATTTATCTATGCATACAAGCAGTGGGGTACAAAACAGAGGTGTGAGGATCCACCAGAGACAGAGTGGGGAGCAGAACAGCAGATTAATTGAAACACACTGCTGAGGGGAGCAACAGGCAAGGCAGGAGAGGTCTACCGCACCACGTAGGTCACCTTCCAGGTCAGCGGCAGGGATCGAACTTGTGCTGCAGGGGCTGCGTTGGCTTCATAATGCATTGCTTAACCCATTGTGCCACTAGGGAGGCCCCTGAATAGAGTAAAATAGTCTTGTTGCTAGCCATCATGACCTTGATGAGTCAAGGCCAAGAATCCCAGGAAAAGCTAAATATCAACTCCCTCCCCCACCTTGGCCTGGTAATTTAGACTCCAGACACCCTTTTATGCAAATCCAAGTTTCTTTGCCTAGTAAAACTTCAGTGTGGTTGGGAAATTCTACTGTTGGGATTGATTTGTGACTGTGTTATCCCTATAGAAAAGGGAGGTTCCAGGTTCCTTGCCCCACTTAAGGAAGGGTAGAGCTGAGCGGTTAGTAGAAGCTAAAAAGGACTTGGGAGAGAAAGCTGAAGGGAGCAGGCATAAAGGAGGCACATGAGAAGTAGCTCTCAGACTTGCTTCTCAGCCTTGGACTTGCACCAAGGACTTGGGGGACATAGAAGGAGACACTTGAAAGAGATGTGGGTGAGAGACCTGTGG
The DNA here is from genome assembly GCA_019455555.1 of Galemys pyrenaicus. NCBI lineage: Eukaryota > Metazoa > Chordata > Mammalia > Eulipotyphla > Talpidae > Galemys > Galemys pyrenaicus. Next base: position 739,906 of record JAGFMF010011501.1, read on the forward strand.
GGAGGCTCACAATGGCAGTCTTTAATTTTGACTTGGAATCTGAATTTACTCTTTTCCATCCAGACTTGGTTTCTTCTGCCCCTTCCTATGGTTCCCCACCAGAAGGCATCTTTGACTTGTGACAAGCTGTAGCGGCAGGAAGGGCGGCACACTGGGCAGGTTCTGGATGGTTCTTAGCAGATGGGGGCGGGTAAGGAAGGAGTCTTGGAGCCCTTGGTGGCTTTTATACTTTTTATTGTCAGAAGTGGCCAGGTACATGGCAGGCATGGGTGACAGGGGGCCGGGAGGCTGGCAGGCCTCCCAGCCCCTGGCGCCTCTCACCCTCTCGCTGCTTTGCCACTTCTCTCTCCCGCTGCTCTCACTGCTGCTCGTTGGTCAGTACTGGCATCCTCATGATACCGCCCATATAAGGCCATGTTCAAACTCAGGTGCGCCCACTTGGGCATGCCCACCTAGGCATGCGCATAGCACCACAGGTGTCCATCATTATATTAGTGGCGGGAGAGTGGAAAGATCTGATTTCTCTGACCCTACACAAGCTTTTGGGCCTCAGTGATCCTGCTTTGGGCCAACCTTGCTTGGCTGGACATTTACCCAAGAGGGTATGGGTAGCTTTGGGTGTTTAATTTTAATTATATACTTCATCTTTCTCTATTGCACACTAATTCTATTAAAGTTCTTTTCTATTGACGGGCTTACACACTAAGTATGTTTTGTCTTTATGAAGCTGTAGGGTAAATGAAAATTATCAGGTTTTCCATCCTCCAGCCATGCCCTTAGTGTCAAAGATAGATAATTGTGGAGGTGTTAGGGGGAAAGACCCTCCTAAATAAATTATACAAATAAGTTATAAACTTCAACCCCCATTCTAAACCTACAAAATCCAAAAACTACAAATCCCATAAAGTCATTATCAAAGAGCAAATCACTAAAACCTAAAAGTAAAGTTAAACAGCCAAGCTAAATATAAAAACAAACACATAAGCCTTGGGGGGTCCTTTTTTCCTTAAAAGTCAACTCTCAGCACACAATTAAATTCCAGCTCCAAAAAACTAGTAAAATATTTACAAATCTGTATCCCTCTCTTCCCCTTATGTTATTCACTACACTATTTCTCCTTCCCTTGTAAATAAAGCCCTTTATTAACCTTCATTGTGTGTGCCTGCAGTTGGAGCATTATAAATGCCGTTCAAGCGCAAGTAAAAACCCAGTCAAACAAACCCATTTTATATTAAAGTTGCCCTGTAACAGTTTGGCGCCCAGCTTCTAAGTGCTCCTTTCCCTGCCCTGTAACAGAGGGAGGGGTGGGAAAGAGAGAGAGAGACAGAGAGTCAGACACCCCTCTTGCCTTATACCTGGTTGCCTCTGATGCAGAAAGATTAATAGAAGCCTGAAAAAGCAACTGAGGGCTCCATAACTCCTCCTTGACCCGTCTTCCAGAATCACAGAGAACCTGCCCTGTGTCCTCCTGCCCTTATACAGCTGGTAGCAGAATGCATTTTAGAGCAGGCAGGCTTGGGGGGGGGGCGGGGTGTGTGTCTCACGGTGTCCCTCATTCTTCCTGCTAACAGCATCCAGCAGTTGTACCCCCCCACTTCACTTCTTGTTTTCTTTTCCCCAATTAGTTTTCAGGCGGAAAGGCTTGGAGAGCCATCTCATGAAGGTGATGGATTCAGGATCCAATCCCAACCTTTTAGAAGCTGTGACCCTTGGAAATTTACATTCTTCTTTGAGCCTTAGGCTTTTCAATTGCAAAGTGTGATAAAGACACATCTTCCCCAGCTGTTAAACTTCCTAAATGAGAGCCTGGGGAGGAGGGAGTTAAAGCATCTGAACTTTAACTCTTAGCAGCAGCTGCTCCCTGGAGGTATTTCTGATTAAGATTTATAGTCAACTGTTACTAACAAAAAGAACTAAAGGGACAACTTTGACACACCACCCCTGTTGTAGATTTTTAAAGTCTGTCTTCTTGTTTCTACATTTTCACTGTGAATTACTGTGAATTAGAAATCGTTTACCTCACTTTACAGATGACTGTGATGAGTCTCATGGAGATTAAGTGGCCAAGCAAGATCACACCATATCATTGACTAGAGCAAGACATATCTAGGTTAAAACAGAAAGAAACCAGTGAAATAGCATAGGACACCTTTTCTAAGCTTTTCAGTTTATTTTGTGAATCATGTTATCCTAAATCGAACATTTAAATATTTTCCTTTAAAGAAATTTTAAGCAATATTTGAGTCCATTAAAGCCTTGACTTATCATATATATATATTAGAATATTTTTTTTTGGAGGGGGCACCCGGATAATATTTTAAAATGCATTTATTAACCTGTTCTCCTTTTTAAGTACTTCAAATAAATTTTTAACTAATTCAAATAAAACTTCTTTAATGAGTGATTGTAACTCTAGTAAGTAAAATTTGTAAATAGGCCAGAGCTTAATTTAAAAGTTTCAATACACGATATAAAATTTGTGGGAATCCAACTTATAATCCTAAGTCTAAATCAATTATTCAACTACTTATTTCACATTAGATTTACCTTAAAATGATCATTTGTTTTATAATTCATAAACACAAAATATAAACTTCAGGCAAATTATTTCTTAATTAAAAAGTTGTAGTATTATGGTTTGAGTCATTTGAAGTTTTTTTAATGATAAATTCAAATTCTGTAAGAGTTGGGAGATGTTTGACACAAGGAAAAGAATTAGCATATGTAGGGACAGGAAGGCACAGGGCAGGTTCTCTCGATGATCCAGGCAGATGGGTAAAGGAGAAGTCCTTTTCAGGATTTTATTATTCTTTCTGTATCATTTGTAGTGTGGTGACCAGGTACAAGGCAGGCAGGACAGCTGGGGTCGGGGGCAGGAGCCTGGCAGGTGTCCTAGCTCCAGGCAAACCTTCACTCTCTCTGGCCTCTCTAGCCTCTGCTTCTCTGCTGCTGCTACTGCTATTGCTGCTGCTGCTGAGCTTCAGTCACTGCTGGCAACCCTGTGACGCCACCCTTCCATGCCCAGTCCCTTGGCGCAGGTGTGCCCACCTATGCATGCCCACACCTCACTCCAGGTACCTGCCATCAGACGTGTGTGCAGGACTGCAGAGGTCTATCATTGACGCTAATGATGGGAGGGTGGGAAAAGCTGATTATTTTCACTTACCCTATAGCATCACAGGTAACTGAGACGACTAACCACATGATAATTGGAGTACTGTTGAAGAGATTCTAACTCACAACTATGATAATATTCACTGGGCTCTGTTTCTAATTGTTGTATTTGTGGTCTCCTAACTCAAAAGAAGTGACCTCTATGATAACCAATGTCAGCCAGGCTCAGTTCCCTTAGCCGATAAAATGAAAGAGTTTGAGGAGACGGAAAGTCGTTTAATTTGTCAACAAATTGTGGAGGGCAGCAGACTGGAGTCTGAAGGACCCCCGTCACACTCTGGCAGGGAGCTGGGGGATTTATCTAGGTTTACATGGGAGTAGAAAGCAGAGTGGGCAGGGATAGACATCTCCATCCTCGTGTTCGGCTGAGCCAGCTTGCCTTGCTGTCATCTGGTGATCAGCATTCTGATTGGGGTTCCTTGCCCTTGGCATCTGAAAAGAGAAAAACAAAACAGGGCTTATTAAGTCTAAAGGAAAAAAGGAAGAACATGAGCGTGCTTGTCTGGTGAGGCATATACTTGATCGTGGCATCATCTATGCCAATTTCCCTGGGTTCTTGTTAAATAGATTACCTCATTTTTCTGTTCACTCCAGAACTCAAGTGCTTGCTCTATGTGATCACTTGATTCAATATAATATTTGATTCCTAGCTTATGCAAATGACATCTCCTTTTAACTTTAAATAACTTTTAAATTTGGATAAACTTTGAATTTAGTATAGTCTCCCATTTTTGTATTCTTTGGACTATATAATGCATATGGATATTTGATGTGGCATTTGATTAAATTTTAATGTACTGCGTTTGCCTTGCTGGTGGGCACAATTTACAGGGTCATTCAAAAGACATGACTCCTTCAGCCAGAAATGCCTTCTTACAGGTTTATTTGACATTCATTAATTTCTGTGTTGTTCATCGATACAATAAGTGAGTCCAATAAACCAATGTTCAACAAGAGCTTTATTCTCTGCCTTTAGAACATTTTAGATTAACTTTTCTTTTTGTGTAACAACACAGACTTGTGAATTTTCATAAATTTTATGTGTTTTTTTAATTAGCCATAGTTAAAATTCTCCTTTGGATGTACACATGGTAGCAATTTTGGTTAGTGGGAATTCTTTTAAGGACTTCTGTCCTTTTGCTATGGCCCCAACTATCTTGGAAATGGGCTTGTTTTCTTGCACTATGTGTTCAATTTGCACATGTCCTGGCTTCTATTTAAAATTAGCATTTTTTTCAGATTATGTATGTATCAGAAAAAAATAGTGCCAGAGATCATAATCTAGACACTAAGGTAAATCATGCTAACACATAGTGCTTAGGTCATTTTACTGGACATAGGAACATATCTTATTCATGTTTATGATTCAATTCTAAAGTTTCTCTACTTTCTTAATTCTAAAATTCATATCTCCATTCCTCTTTACATGAAAAATCTTATTTTTTGAGAAAATCAAATGCTTATCTGACAATCTTAAGTTTTTCTTTCAAAATAACATTGTCAATAATAATACAATAACACTCCTAATTGAAGTTCAAATTTTTCTGTGCAGTCTATTCTGTCCTTAAAATGCACCCGACTAGACAATATATAAAGGTGGGGGAGGGCAGCAGGAGCCATCTGTCCCCTGGTGAGAACATCTTATCATTAATATTGTTACAACTGTTGGTACAAGTTATAATAAAGAGCAGACTGGCTGTTAGTCACTTGCATAATTGTTTCTAAATTCTTTTGAGGCAATATATCCTTCTTGCCTGAACCCAGGTTCTCCCTCTCCTCAAACCCCCACTCATCACCCCCATATGGCACTGCACCAGCTATGCACAAATCTCCTTATTCTCGAGCCATTCACAAATTCTCACTCAGTTTGGCCATGTAAGGGCTTCTCTGGATACTCCCTGCAATAGTTTCAGTTCATTTTCAACTCAAAAGATGTGGGTGTATGGGCTGCTGAAGGTTTGGAGTTCTTAGAAGGTGACTGCTTTCAGTTACTTGTCTTTTTCTGCTGGCAGGGATCACCTCATAGAAGGGGGAGAAGTCCACATTCCCACTGCACCTTGAGAAGATAGGAAAACTTGAGCAGCTCAGTATCTGAAATTTTGTGCATGAGTTTCATTTCATCACCATCTGGTTCATCTACAATGAGATAATGTATATTTATAAGTGCAAGATTTATATATTTCAGTTCTGGCTGGCACACAAAAAAAGAAAATCTGCTTCCTACTATTTAATTTCTAGTGATATTAGAACCGTCATATTTTCATGTATTCAAATACATAGCAACTTTTCTAAATCTGGGGCTGATATTAAAGCTTTTAAATTTATCTTGCTCCCTTTTCGAAAGCAGAAACACTTTTCTTTTTTACACTAAGCTACACTCCTCATCAACACAATATTCATGCAATGTATTGTTATAATGAAGTTTGCAGAATAAAGATCCAGAAGAATTCATAGATTAGCAAAAAAAGGAGAAAAACCCAGACTTTTGAGTTTTTATCAAAAATCCTCTTGACTCTTATTATGAAAATATATAATTTTAATTCAAGTAACTTAACACATAATATATAAAATTATACAAATACATGGCATATATGATTATTTTAATAAAGATAGCCCTTCCAAAGAACTCAAGTTTTTCAGCATATTTACCCCAATGCTTCTTAAATTTTTAATTCTAAAATCTAATTTTAAAAAGAAAACCTAGAGTTTATCAGTATTTTGTATCATAAAATGTAAATAGATAGCAGGGACCTGCATCACTAAAATTTTATATGGCGCATATAATTAACAGTTTCTGCTAGAACTAATTAAGAATTAAGTTTTTCTACTTGTAGCATGTTATATTTCAATTATAATCTATTTTTATAGAACATTAATATAAGATTTTAGATATTTAGTTTTAAAGCAAAAATCCAATTCTTTTATGGAATCCAAATATGCCGGGTCCAACATTCCCACTTCTGCTTTATATTAAATAAATACACTAAACCCACAAAACGAGGTCATTTAAATTCAGGGAACAGCATTCATTTTCAGATTTAGTGTACAATGTAATTTGTTAATTTGTGATATTTAAAAGGCATATAGCTGAATTATTAACCAAGAAGGGAGGGAGAGTTGACTTGACTTCCATCTTTTTTAGAATTGAGACATTCACTAAAGAAAAAAATTAAAGCTGCCACTTCTTTCCTTCTGTCATAGTTTCTAACTTATTCCTTAGACTGGGGACTATTCATTTCTGTCCAAGGTTAAACTTCTATTTTGCTGCTGTTGTAGTTTTTTGCTTTTTTTTTTTTTTTAACTCTAGATCTAGTGGGATCAGGTGAAAGACTTACTGGTTTATGTATCGATTTTAGCTTCAAACATATGTATTCACAATGTCATCTGTTTATCTGGCTGGAAACATAATAACTGGCAAAATAACCAAATGCTAGCTCTTTATATTTCACAATGGAATCAATGGAAACTTCATGACATCGATTGGGCATTTCTAAGTTTCATTCAGATAGTCATTCTTGAGACCCTAAAAATCTAACAATATCATTTTTAATTCAATAAATGTATAATGCATGCATCAAATGCAGCATTTCAAGCTATTCTCAGAAGAGTTGCTTCCCATAAGACATATTTAAATTTCAGTATATATTCAAGCTTTATTTTGGAATAGGATACCTTCAGTGTAAACCACTCTTCTTGTTCGCGCCTTTTGTCGCGTCAAGTTAGTCCAAGGAAAGAGTTACCACACTTTATTTCTAATTTTTTCAAAATTTAAGGTTTAGCTGGTGGAGATACAAGTTCAACAAAAATAGCCGTCTGCAGAGATATCATAAATTTTCAAAGTCCGTTATCTGTAGACTATGTCCTCTCAGGGACCTCTTAGATCAAATATCTGGGCAAATAATAGTTTCAGGATAAGATTCTCTTTGAAAAAGCTTTCTTTTTTTATGCAGAAATTTTATAGGTGTCTAAAAAGTTCTCATTTAGGTCCCTTCCCTTATGTTTTTTCCCCTCTTTTCTTTCTTCTTCCCACCTCCCTTCCTGTCTCTTTCCTTCCATTCTTTCTGTTCTTTCCTGTCCTTACTGTACCTTTCAATTATGGCCTATCTGTAATGGAAGTAATTAAGAATACATCTTTTGTAAGTCTCGGCTTCCAACAGACCAGACTAACTTTAAGACTAAAATTTTCATTGATGTTTCTTGTATTTTTGAAATAAAAAATACATATTCTCTTGAGAGCCAGTTACGGGCATTGCTGGTGTGAAAGTTTCAAACTTTAGAGATCTAGGACCACAAAAATCCAAGATAATTGAAATATATATACTGGATTCCTCTACTAATCCTTGAACTGAGGAGAGCCCAAGACACATTGATTTAGGCTAGGGACTGAGTCAGCATACTCCTTTTTTTAATGTTTCATAAGAGAAAAAAATAATTGTATGTTTGGGTGTCACAGAGGGTAGATGAGCAGAGAGAGAGACAGCCTCAGTATATTTTCGCAACTGAAATGGCAACATATTTCCAAACTGAAATGAATTCAGGGATGAAGCATAGTCAGATCTGAAAGGACATAAGCTAAAATATATCCTTCCACAGCTAAAGTCATATAAAGAAGAAAGGAGAAGACTAAGATAATAATGGAGTTTGTATGTTTTATGTAGTATGAAAGAACTACGTCTTCAAGATTAATAAATGTAGGTCTTGAGCAGTTTTTTCATATGGTCTCTGACTGACTAGCATCCATGCAAGAATATTTTAAAGTCCACTAAATTTTACAAGCAGCAGAGACCCACACCAAGGACAAAGAAAGAAAAAACTAAATGTAGTACCGCTGAGGTTTTTGGTAAGCATGCAACTTAGTGCCTGTCCTTAGGAAAAGCATGTCTTGTGGTGGTTGTATCATCAGGATGCACAGAGATTTGGGGTGACTCAGAACTGCTCCAGCTCCACTACCTGCAAGGATGGGAGGTGCTGCAGACAGTGGAGAAGGACATAGATATGGCTCTCGAGAGGACAGCTGATATTTGGGAGCATAAAGGATCAAAGTCTGGCATAGAGGGAGGTCAATAAGTGGCCGCAAGAAAACTTGTAGGACTCCTTGTTATAGCAAGTGGATTTAACTAATTTACCATCAGGTGCCCAAAGTTGTACAGTCATACCCTTCTGCTGTCCACAGTTGGTAAAGTCTGTTATCTTGAGGAATGCATGCAAACAATTTGGTAACATGACTACTTGCTTAATTGATTATAACTTGATATATTATTTATCGTTCTTTTCAAGTATTTTAACAAATAATTTCTGACTGTAGTAGTATTGTGTTATATATATCTAATTTGTGTAGTATTCCAGGTTTGCAACTTTAAGAATGTTTCTACTTTTTCTTTGCATTTAAATAGTGTAGTCACAAATGTATTTGTAGGTATATCTCTATAGCTATGTTTTTGTTTAAAACCTCAGTCATTTATTAATGTGTTTGTGTGGGTGTTTATAGTTGTTGCAACTTTCTATAGTTCAAAATCATCTTAAAGCTAATTCCTTATTTTTTATTTTCTATATTTAAAATTAACTTTCTTTAGTGTGCAGTGTATCTTTTAAAAAGCATTCAAAGAAAAAATCATACAAATTTTTACTGACTCAATGCTGTATTGCTTTATTCCATTCATATCATACTTATGATACTAAAATCTATTTCCACATCAGCATTTGACACTGATAATTGAACTAAGTTTAACAAATTTGAGAAAGGGGTTTTTTCACGCTGAAAAAACCTGCTCATTTTAGTTATCAAAAGATGTCACTCCTTTAAGACAGGTAACTCAAATTTAAGTTACAAATATCCTAATCATTTTAAGAAGGAGAATTTCAAGTCATTTATTGGTCATAACGACAACCTCTAGATATTGCAGGACATTTCCATTTCTGTTCAATATAACAGACACAAACTTATCTACCACATGAACTGGCAGTCATACCACAATATGAATGTGCCTTTTTACAAAAAGAAGGCCTTTTTTCTAACGCATTTTGGAAGTAAATTAAATATTAAAATTCATGCCCAGATTTTTTTTTTTCATAAAGCTGTCAACTTTTCCTTACCTTAAAAGTAAACTATGTGAGACAAGAAAAATAAAAGCTAGACAAAGGAGTACCCAGCCAAAAATTCTGAATTGGAAGAAGGCTGAGCTCTACTATATGGCGGCAAATTGCCCAGTTGATACTGAGAGAATTATGCTAGGTAACAGTCATTTGATATCATTTATAGTCATAGTTCTCCCAACAATTTTGTCAAGGAGGTTATTATTATAGATTAAGTCACTGGGGCTTAGAACTCTTCAGAGCTTTACCCAACATCACATGGCAGTGAGGGGTAGGTATCTCTGCAAAGTATGTTGCCCAAGTAGGATTCAGGTTGTGAGCCCTGCTGCTCTCCAACACAGCAAGTTCAGTAAAAATTCAGAACTGCTGGTTTCTCAGAGATCTACCTGGCTACCAAAGAGCTCAAGGTCTACTCAGGGAAAGACTTAGAAACTTAAGAGTAATTATCTGCACACAGTTCATACAGTCCCAATACAATAACTGTATTAAATTAGAAACTACTAGGAAGATATACATCTTCTATATTCTCAACTTTCTTTCTGTATAGAAAATGAATGTAATCTGGAAAGGTATTGTAACAGGGTCGTTCCAGGAAAGGGGGAAGTTCCAGAATCTGGTTCCGCCCTAAGTGGATGGAGCTGAGGAGGAAGAAGATTCTTTAGAGAAAGAAGAAAGGAAAAAAGGAAGGAAGGAAGCAAGTTGAAGAGCAGCAAGGAGACCTGGAAGAGGCATGTGGAGCAAAGCCACATGTGAAGTTGTGCTTGCTTTTTGGTCTTGGACTGGTTGGAATAGATGTGGGTGAGAGAGCCATGGGGAGGTTAACAATGGCAGTTTTCATCTTAATTTTAATTTTGCTCTTTTCCTCCCAGATTTGTCTGACTCTTTCTAACCCTTTTCTATGGGCCGCTACTGAAAAGTCCTTTGGACGTGTGGCAGGTTTTTGGGCCTTGCTTTGGGCCAATCCTATTTGGCTGGACTTTTACCCTTAGGGAGATGGGTAACTTTGGATACTTAACTTAGTCACTATGTTCTTTGACCTTTCTGTATTGTACCCTAATTGTATTAAAGTTTCTTTCCATTAAAAGCCTTATATGTTGTCTTAATGTGGTGGATGACAGAACCCATTTAGAGAGGGCAGGTTTGGGGGTTCTGGGGTGCTCCTCTCCCTGCCCTGTAACAGTATTAGTTCTCCTATTTAAGGAGACAGAATGATTAATTTGTCATTCTCATTCCCTATTCTCACCTGTTCCCTAAGTTTATTTACTCCCCCCTTCCTCTGCCACCAGGACCAACTTCATGTGACTTCTCTAGGTGAGAAATGAAGGATGAAGAGGCTATCATAGTAGTCTAGTCAGTGAAAGAATCTCTGATATAAAAGTCAAGAATTTTGTGAATAATTTCAATTTCATATTATTTCCCATGTTATACTAAAAGTTTTCCCTTTCAACCTTGAATGACATTACTACTAAAAATAAATCTTGGTGTGTGTGTGTGTGTATGTGTGTGTCTAGGGTGTCCAGGATGGTGAGGCAGTGGAGAAATCCAGAAAGGAAGTTTGTGGCCATGTGTTTGGAGGCTGCTTCACAATGCTTTAAAATCACACACCCAGAAAATAATTTCCAGAAAATAACAGGGAATGATTTGCATGAAAATACTCACTTTAAAAAAAACACACACACACACTATTTTGTGGATAAACTATAGGCTATCAATATCTTTCACAATCATTTGTAAGCAGGACTATTCCTTTAAGAAGAATTAAAATGGGGGGGGGGGCGCAAAGGGATGTGGCAACCCTCACCTTGGCAAGGGAGGAGAAAGTCAAGGCAGTGTGTTTTTTAAAATCATTTTTCCTTTTCTCACTTCTTTCTGAAGTCTACAATTATTTTTTAAAATGGTTGAAATCAAGATATCGTTATCATTTCTACTTCTCATTCTCAGAATTCACTTTTAAAAAAAGGGAAAGAATGAAAGAGAAGGAAGGAAGGAAAGAAGGAAGGAAGGAAGGAAGGAAGGAAGGAAGGAAGGAAGGAAGGAAGGAAGGAAGGAAGGAAGGAAGGAAGGAAGGAAGGA